>JBCEWC010015655.1:0-13587 GCA_038996855.1 Solanum aculeatissimum
ATTTTCATAAATTGTACACGTTTCTACCCTAAAAATCTATTCATAATATTATAAAAACTTACTAGAAAGGATGAGAACAATTACCTTGACGTTTTAGGACGAAAATCATAATTTTCCTCTCTTCTTTTTCTTCCCCGCGTTTCTTTTCTTCTTCGTATTGTCGTTCGTCGTTGCGTTTTTCTTTTCTGCTGAACGCAACACTTAGCCCTCTCATATTATTATTATTTTAATATTTTGGGCAATTGAGCCCTCTTTCCTTTATTTTATAATTTTATTTTTTTTTCTTCTTTTTTTTTTCTCTTCTTTATTATTATTATTATTATTATTTTAGAATTACTTAAGTACTAAAAGCAACAAATTTCACTAATTTATTTTAATAATTATGGGTCAAGTGATATAGGATATTAAATAAACTATCAATTAAATAAATTATTTAAAATTGTACATCAACTAAATAATCGTAATTACTGAACAATCCAAAATTTTCAATTTAAAATTACGAAAAGGATCTTTTATGAAAAATGTGGACTTATTCTCAAAATGACCTAACGGGTCATTACATTATCCACCACTAAAAATCATGTTCGTCCTCGAACATAAATAAGGAGAAGGAAGATAAGCTCCCCTTTAAGATCATTCCCTTGAAATCAACAATTAAGAACTAAACTTTCGAATCGTACTTTAGCAAATCTATAAATCAAAAGTAATTTTCAAGCCACAGGCTAACCCATAACCCCATGTAAATAACAATCCACTAAACCATAACTCAACAGTTAGGATGAATCTTTATCACGTAATCACGATAAAATTCTAAATCAACACCGAACATAAAAAAAAAACAAAAAACCTAAATCAATCATCCCACACTCCTAATGCGCTAACCATCACAAATCTTATTAAGATTTCATTGTCACAATCAAATATGCCCATAAGCTTAAGCTATTAAATGTGATCTTTAGACATTGAATACTCGTCATAGAGAATCAATTTTTTTCCTGATAATGACCAGTTAGGTCATTTTGAGAATAAGTCCACATTTTTCATAAAAGATCCTTTTCGTAATTTTAAATTAAAAATTTTGGATTGTTATTTAGATGGGGTTATGGGTTAGCATGTGGCTTGAAAATTACTTTTGATTTATAGAATTACTTAAGTACTAAAAGCAACAAATTTCACTAATTTATTTTAATAATTATGGGTCAAGTGATATAGGATATTAAATAAACTATCAATTAAATAAATTATTTAAAATTGTACATCAACTAAATAATCGTAATTACTGAACAATCCAAAATTTTCAATTTAAAATTACGAAAAGGATCTTTTATGAAAAATGTGGACTTATTCTCAAAATGACCTAACGGGTCATTACACATACTTGTTATGTGTTTAACCTTCGTGCTTCTGAACTAATGATGCGGGTAATGATGCTATGATGGCTTGATCGAGGGTCTTCGGGTCCTCTTTTGCCATGTCACATCTAGGCCCCCTATCTAGGTCTGACATCAACGAGTTTCTTGATTTGTTTTTATGAACTTGTTAGTGTTCCATTTGAAGGGGAGATAGATGGTGGTACTGACCTCCTCCTAAATACTCAACCAATTTCCATTCCTCCCTACTATATGGCCCCAACAGAGTTGAAAGAGTTGAGGGATCAATTGAAAGAATTATTGGAGAAGGGTTCTATTAGATCTCTCAAGTCACCTTGGGGTGCACCGGTGTTATTTGTAAGGAAGAAGGATGGCTTACTTAGAATGTCCATCAACTACCGATAACTCAATAAAGTCACCATAAAGAACAAATATCCTCTACCAAGGATAGATGAGCTATTTTACCAATTCCAGGGGTCTAGTCATTTTTCTAAGATTGATCTTTGCTCCATATATCATAAAATAAGAGTAAGGGAATGTGATATTCCTAAAATGTCTTTTGGACTAGATATGGATATTTTAAATTTGTGGTGATGTCTTTTTGCGTAACTAATGCACCAATAATATTTATGGGTCTGATGAATAGGTCTTTAAATCTTACCTTGATATGTTTGTTGTGGTATTCATTGATGATATTTTGATTTACTCTAGGAGTGAAGGAGAGCATGTGAAACATTTGAGGGTATGTTGCAAATCATGAGGAATGAAAAGTTATTTGCTATGTTTGATAAATGTGAGTTTTGGTTGAAAAAGGTTGTATTTCTAGGGCATGTGGTGTTTGGTAAAGGGATTATAAGAGGACGGAAGTAGTGAGAAATTGGTCTAACCCCTTGACTCCAAAACATATTAGGAGTTTCTTTGGCTTAGCTGGGTACTACCAGAGATTTTTTAGAGCTTCTCTTCAATTGCTTTTCATGGGTACTACCGGAGATTTGTTGAGGTCTTCTCTTCAATATTTTTTCATTTGATAAAATTGACCCAAAGGAAGGTGAAATTTGTTTGGCTCAATGAATGTGAAAAGAGTTTTAAAACTTTAAAAGACAAGATTACAACTGCTCCTATTTTGGCTCTAAGTAAAGGGTTTGTTATGTACTATGATGCTTCCAGATTTGGCTTGGGGTGTGTATTGAGGCAAAGTGCCAAAGTCATAGCCTATTATCCACAATGCATGAGAATAATTATCCAATGCATGATCTTGAGCTAGAAGTCATGGAATTTTCTTTGAAAATATGGGATCATTATTTGAATGGGGTTCATATAGATCTTTTCACCGACCACAAGAGTCTCCAATATGTGTTCACCCAAAGAGATTTTAATTTGATGCAAAGAAGGTGGTTAAACATTCTCAAGGATTATGGAATGAGTGTGTATTATCATCTGAGCAAGGCTAACGTTATGGCCGATGCTCTAAATAGAGTGTACATGGAGAGTATGACTCAAATTGATGATGGTAAGAAGGAAACGCAAGTGAAGTTCACCGGTTCGCTATATTGAGGGTTAGATTTAATAAAGTAAAAATGGAGGTGTGGTAGTTGTAGATGGTTCTAAGTCTTCCTTGATTGAAATGGTCAAATCCAACCAAGTCCTTGACCTTTCTTTGTTAGAATTAAAGGCGTTGGTTAAAGAGGGAAAGGTGGAGGCTTTCTCCCAAGTGGGACATGGAGTCCTTAGATACCATGGTAGATTGTGTGAGCCAAATGTGGATGGGTTAAGGGAATTAATTTTGAAAGAGGCACATAATTCATCCTATTATATTTACCATGGTTCTATAAAGATGCACATAAATTTCAGGGAAGTGTACTCGTGGGTGGTATAAAAAGAGATATTGCCAAGTTTGTAGCCGGTTGTCGCAATTGCAAACAAATAAAAATTGAATATCAAAGGTCAGGTGGCCTAGCAGAAGATATAGAGATTCCTACTTGAAAGTGGAAAGAGATTAACATGGATTTTGTTATTGTCTTGCCAAATACTGAAAAGTATTTTGATTCTATATAGGTTAATTTTAATAGAATGACAAAATCGGCTCACTTCCTATCGGTTAACACAACCTATGGTGCCAAAGATTATGCCAAATTGTACATTCGAGATTTGGTTAGATAGCATGGGGTTCCATTGTCTATCATTTCAGATTATAGTGCTCAATTTACTTCACACTTATGGAGATATTTCGAAAGAGGGCTTGGTACTAATGTTAAGATTAGCACGACCTTTCACCCAAAAATGAAGGGTCAAGCTGAAAGGACCATTCAACGTCTTAAGGATATGCTTAGAGCTTGTGTTTTGGAATTTAAAGGTAGTTGGGATGAGAATCTTCAACTTATAGAGCTTGATTTTTAACAATAGCTATCACTCTAGCATCGAAGTGGCTCCATTTGAAGCTTTATATGATAGACATTGTAGATCACCGGTTGGGTGGTTGAAGTGGGAGAAATGGTTTTGTTGGTTCTAGATTACCTTATGGAAGCTTTGGAGAAGATGAAGTTGATAAGGGAAAGATTAGAGATGGCTCAAAGTAGGAAAAAGTCCTACACCGATGTGAGGAAAAGGGATCTTGAGCTTAATGTTGAAGATTGGGTACATTTGAAGGCCTTGCCTATGAAGGGTGTTGTACGATTTCCCAAGAAAGGAAAGTTGATCCCTAGGTGTGTTGGGCCTTATAAAATTTCAAGGAGAATTGTTAAGGTTTCCTATGACTTGGAGTTTCCTATGGAGATGAGTATGGTTCATTTAGTCTTTCACGTGTCTATATTGACGAAGTGTGTAGGTTACCCAAACTCTAAAGTGCCTTTTGAGGTTGTAGGTATTATGGAGGATAATTTGACAATTGAAGAAGTTTTGGTGGAAATATTTGATAGGAAGTAAAGGGGTTGGGGAATAAAGATACGACATCCATCAAAGTCCTTTGGAGGAACCAACAAGTCAAAAGTACCACAGGAGAAGCCAAAGTGGCATGAAAATGTCACGATCCAAAATGGATCTAAACTAAGGAAAAAATGAAATAAAGAGGAAATCAACCCAACATAACATCAAATATCCCCATAACCTGGAGTCATGAGTACAAGAACATCTAAATACAT
The DNA here is from genome assembly GCA_038996855.1 of Solanum aculeatissimum. Classification (NCBI taxonomy): domain Eukaryota; kingdom Viridiplantae; phylum Streptophyta; class Magnoliopsida; order Solanales; family Solanaceae; genus Solanum; species Solanum aculeatissimum. Next base: position 4,508 of record JBCEWC010015655.1, read on the forward strand.
CAGTTTCAAGAAAATATAATGTTGTCTCATAATATCCAATACATAGTCTGAAAGAGAGAAATTAAAAGGGAATCCCAATAATCTATGACAACTCAAAGTCTGATCCTCTCTATGAAATCTAGATGGTATCAACAATCCTCGATGGAATGATCAACCACTCTGTCCTAAACCCTGTGCTCGATTTGCAGGGAGGAAACAAAGTAGGGGTGAGTATACCAAAATGTATCCAGTAGGTTCAACCGACTTGGTAAGAGGAGTCGAACAAGTATGTAATAACAAAGAATTTATACAAAAGGTTAGTACACAATAAGAATATACAATAAGCCTTGTAAGATCTCCCACATGTCCAGTATTACAACACCATAGGCAATAACCACATAGTATATGAAACACCATCAAATCATGCATCAGGTGTCTCGTGATCCTACCACCAACCCGTAGTCAAGGGTGTTACAATATCCTATCCTTTCCACCTACTTCTGGTTAAGGGATTATATAGAGTAAATCTCATCCTTGCGTCCTACTCGTGTCAAGGGGTACATAGAGTAAATCTCACCCTTGCCTCCTACTCGGGTCAAGGGGTTGGTAAAACTATGGAACATATTACCCTTGCCTCCTACTCGGGTCAAGGGGTGGTACAATGTAACATGATACAATTACAAGGCAATGCTAATCATTCAAATATGTGCATAACATAATGACATCATAACAAGAGTAATACATTATATGTCTCACAAGGCATGACATATAATATGAAGTATCATCATCTATCATAATATCTCAACTAGACATAACAATTTCGATAATTAGACATACCAAATATATATGTATATTGGACCTCACCCGTTTTTACAATATAAATCCATCATCAATATATCAAGCAAACAAGTATATCACAAGTATTAGACCTTACTCGTCCCCAAGATACATCTACATAATAAATAGATCTAAAAGCCACTTTAACATGAATACCAGACATTACTCATGCCAACAATTATATAGGCATCATAATAACATCCCAGTATGAAGTATAACCCAAAAATGGACATTCCTTATCCACAAGGTATATGTATAGTCATCAAACTGTCCCATTAACCATAAAATTACCAACATGTTTTCCAAGCCATTGTTACAATCCTTAATTTATCATGACAATATTTCACATGATCTGAAACCATAAGTATATATCTCAAATTAACATTAGAATCACAATTATCCATAATTTGGCTTAACTGACATCACATTTCCATCAATATTACATCTCATCAACATAATCACTGATGAATCAATCTAGATCTCACAATTACCACATAAATATGAGCAATAACTCTGATCTAGTTCCAACAAGGTTAGCCAAACCTACTACAATGCTGAAACCATACTCGGACAAGCTTTCAATCAATTTAAGCCTCTAAACAATCCTCAAATCGACCAATCAATATCAAAATAAGATACTATGCATCAAAAGGAGCATTTTGATACCCATATTAGCATAGTTTAGGCTTAGAGGTAAAATGGTCTATTTTAGGTCTAAAGTTTGAAGTTCTAAAACCAAAATATTAACTTTAAAATCGAGTTCTACCTAAAAAATAGAGTTTATGGGTGAAAATTCCACTAAAATCAAGCTTAAATCGAAGGAGAAATCAACATTCAATTTTTTATATTCATAGTCTAAAAATCTCCAATTATGGACATTGAAAATTATGAATTTTAGTGTTAAAATCACTTACCCAAAATATCTCTTCAAAATTCTCTTCTTAAAATCGCCCTAAAATGCTCCATGTTCATGGAAATGGCTAAAAATAGTGTTTCCCGAGTTTAAAACAACGTTGACATCAAAACAACTCTACAAATGTGAGTGGGGTCCCGCGAATGCGGAGTTAAGGGGTAAAATTGACCTCTGCGATTGCAAAGACCAACCTGCGAATGCAAAGAGTAGCAGGGGGAGAGGGTGTAACATTCGCGCTCCATAAATGCGGAGCCCATCCCGCAAACCCCGAGTGATACCAAATGAGTCGTTATCCCAGAATGTGAATCAAACCTCTGTGAACATGTAGGGTAAACATACCCAAGATTCCGCAAACGTGAGGGATTCTCTGCGAATGCGGAAAAGGTTTGGACCTGATCCAACAAAAACCAACAACGGAGTTTGAATTCCCTGCTCGAAATAGACCCCCGAAACTCATCCAATATGTCTATGATTTGGCTCTATGAGAAAATATGGGTATTTACACCAATATGATTGATGTAAATGGAGTTACTCCTATGTATGAAAGTATGACAAGAAATCATATTTGACTTTTTAGCCTAACCTTGCATTGCATTAATTTGGAAGTACTTATCCTTCATTTGAAAGCATGTATATATATATATATATATGTATATGTATATGTATATGTATATATATATGTATATGTATATGTATATGTATATGTATATATATATGTATATATATATGTATATGTATATGTATATGTATATATATATGTATATGTATATGTATGTGTATGTATTCTTGTAGGATGATGACTTAACATCGAATGGGATTGGAATAGTAAGTGAGCTATCCCCAAGGGTCCCACTCATTTCTCTTAAACTATGTGCCAACATAGGTATATAGTAACCCTTACCGAAATGATTGGGTCATATGGTACGGTTACAATATGATATGATAGGATATGGAAATCGTTCTAAAATGACCAGGTCGTAAGGAAGGTAGCCATCATACTGAAATGACTAGGTCGTAAGGTGTGGTGTAGATTACCTTTGGCAAGTACTCTTCTCTCATCTGATGGGAGGCCTCATCGAGCAGATTCATGTTGTAGCTCACATGGGTTTGAGATGTTGGTTATGGTCACATTCCCTTTATGTGCAAGTATTTTGGCATTGTATGCATCATAGATTTTATGGCATATTGATAAACTATTTTTTCCTATATTCTTTTTTTATATATGTGCCCTAGTCATCTAGCATTGGTTTAAAAGTTGGTCATGTTCATATGCATTTCATGCCCACACAGTTAGTGCATTCTATGTACTAACCTATATTCTTCATTTGCATGATATAACCATTTAGGGGCCAAAGTTGATATCTATCCACCTTTGGACAATTAGCTTGGTGATTTTGGATTATTGCTAGTAGTGAGCCCTTTACTTCAGAGAAAAACCCACCTTCCTTTATCTTATGTTCTTGTTATGTCTTTTCTATCTTGTGACTTGAGGGTGAGCCCGAGACATGTCGTGGCCCCCGTCTTATCCTATGTAGAGGCATTGCTAGACATATCAGATTCTACTGTACGCCTATATTATATGCTTGATGAGATGCTATGACTACATCATGCTTTGACTATGACTATGCTTATGTTATTATGATATAATTTAACGAGAATATGATTATGTGGATAGTCCCAAGTCCCTTTTTGCCCCCATAACTTGAGTCATTTTCACCCGCCCCTTAGAACATATTTACTATGTGTTATCTGATTCATGTAAATCTTTTTCCCTACAACATACCCATAGCTTGAGTCCAAAGTTCTGTAATCCCTTAGAATTATGTGCTTCTTGTTAAATTATGCTCTTCCAAACTAATTATGTGTAAGTTGATGTGAAGATGGCTTGATTGAGGAGTCTCAGGTTCTTATTCACGATGTAACATCTAGTCCTTACCCCCTGGTCGTGACAAAGATGTTATCAAAGTACTAGGTTTATAAATATTCCTCAGAGTCCAACATGCTGAGTCAAGTAAAAGTCTTATTCATGGGTGTGATGCATGCCATAGCTATGAGTGAGAGACTATGGCGATATTTTAGGAATTGTCTCACTTCATTGCCTCTTATTTCGTGCTATGAGCTATTTCATAAGGTTCCTTGAATTGTTGGTGTTCTTGTCACTCTTTCAGAAGATGGCTTCACGAAGAGCTCCTCTCCCTAGATAGGCCGCATTTTATAAGGAACAAGCCCCTTAAGAGCCTATAGTAGAGCAAGTGACTCATGCTGAATTTTGTAATGTTGTTGCTGTGTTGGCTCAAGTGGTGACCAATCAGGCCTGGTGGACTATTCCTAATCATGGTCAATCTCCAGCCTCTAGGGTGAAAGTGTTCACTCGGATGAATCCTCCGGAGTTCTTGGGTTTAAAAGCTGATGAAGATGCCCAAGACATTGTTGCTTGTTGAATGTTGAATGTCATAGGTATGAGTTCGGAGGAGAAAGCTAAACTAGTTGTTTATTAGTTGAAAGATGTGGCCCAAGTGTGGTACAATTAATAATTGGTTGAGAGGGTTGCTGATGATAAGGTTGATTGGGAAGAGTTCAAGTTTTCTTTTCTGGACCGTTTCTTCCATCTTGAACATAGGGAGGACAAGATGACCAAATTCATTAACCTCAAGCAAAGTGGCATGTCTATGAGAGCCTATTCTCTCAAGTTCACAAAGCTCTCAATGTATGGTCCTATGCTAGTGGTTTATCTCCGTGAAAGGATGCACAAGTTTATTTTTAGGTTCTCTGATTTGGTAGTGAAGGAATGTCGCAACGCTATGCTTAGTCGGTATATGAACATTTCTAGGATTATGACTTATGTTGAATAGATTGAGGGTGAGAAACTCAAGGAGAAGATTGGAGAATGATATTAAGAGGGCCAGGTATGATTGTGGTTTCTCTAACTCTAGGAGTGGTGGTGGAAATTATCGCTTTCAACAAAGCCAAGGTTCTAACACAAGGTCCACCGATGCTAGGGTGCCTCCTCCTAAGGCAAAGATTGGGGCGGGCCAATGTTTCCATGGTGTGACAAGTGTGGGAAGAAACTTCTTGCGAGATGTTGAAGGTATAAAGGTGCTTGCTACGGATGTGGCAACATGGGCCACAGGGTTTCCAACTGTCCTAAAGTTTCTAAAAAGGGTCAAGGCCAAGAAGGTTTGGGTGGTCAGGTTCAACAAAGGGTTCCTCCAAGAAATTCTCCAAGAAATAATAGGTTCTATGCTTTGCATGCACGCCAGGAGGTTGAAGTGACTTCGAATATGGTGATAAGTATGTTAAAAGTTTTTGATTTTGATGTTTATGCTTTGCTTGACCCGGGTGCAAATTTATCTTTGATGACTCCTTTATTAGCTGTTAAGTTTGGTTTGATTCCTGAAACCTTGAGGGAGCATTATTCAGTTTATACTTCCATGGGTAAGTCTATTATTGCTTGAAAAGTGTATTCGGGTTGTCCTATTTCAGTCTTGCATAAAGTCTTTCACGGTGACCTTCTAAACCTTGAGATATTTGACTTTGATATTATTCTTGGGATTGATTGGTTGGATGCATCATATGCCTCAATTGATTGTAGGACTAGGAAGGTCAGATTTTAGATTACTAATAAACCTATTTTGGAATGGAAGGGTAGTGACTTTGTTGTTAAGGGTCTATTTATTTCCTATCTCAAAGCCCAGAAGATGATTTCTAAGGGGTACATCTATCATATTGTAAGGGTTAGAGATATAGAGACTGAGTCACCTACTTTTGAGTCAGTTTTGGTGGTTAATGAGTTTCCTGATGTGTTTCGCGAAGATTTGCCCGGTATTCCTCCTAATAGGGAAGTGGATTTTGGTATAGATCTCCTTCCGGATACTAAACCTATTTCCATTCCTCTTAACCGTATGACCCCGACTGAGCTAAAAGAGTTGAAGGATAAGTTGAAAAACCTATTGGGGAAAGGCTTTATTAGGCCAAGTATTTGACCTTGGAGGTGCTCCCGTGTTGTTTGTAAGGAAGAAGGATAGGTCACTTTGAATGTGTATTGACTATCGACAATTGAAAAAGGTGACCATCAAGAAAGGTACCCATTGCGTAGGATAAATTTCTTATTTGATCAACTTCAAGAAGCCACTCATTTCTCAAAGATAGATCTTTGTTCGGGTTATCATTAGTTGAAGGTGAGGGAGTGTGATATTCCTAAGATAGCTTTTCAGACACGGTATAGACATTTTGAATTTGTCGTAATGTCATTTGGTTTGACCAATGCCTCAGTGGTGTTTATGGATCTTATGAATTTGGTGTTTAATATATTCCTTGACAGTTTTGCGGTTGTCTTCATTGATGATATCCTGATTTACTCCTAAAATAAGCGGAGCATATGGATCACTTGAGGTTAGTTCTTTGGACCTTGAGGGAGAGGAACTTATTTTCCAAGTTTAGTAAATGTGAGTTTCTGTTGGGAGAAGTTGCTTTTCTTGGTAATGTGGTGTCCGGTGATGGTATTAAGATTGATTCCAAGAAGACTGAAGTGGTAAAGACTAGCCTAGACTGTTGACCCCTTCTAATATTTAAAGTTTCCTTGAGTTGGCTGGTTATTATCAGAGGTTTGTTGAGGGATTCTCATCCATCGCAACCCCGTTGACTCAAAGGGAAGCCAAGTTTGTGTGGTCAAATGAATGAAAAGAGTTTTTAGACTATGAAGGATTGGCTTACATCAACTCCCATTTTGACTTTACCAAATAGGTTAGATGGGTTTGTGGTATATTATGATGCTTCTCGTATTTGATTTGTTTGTGTGCTTATGTAACATTGTAAGGTCATAGCTTATGCATCGTGGCAGTTGAAGGTACATGAACGAAATTACCCGACCCATGATCTTGAGTTGGCAGTGGTGTTGTTTGCTTTAAAGATTTAGAGACACTACTTATATGGGGTTCATGTAGATGTTTTCACTGATCAAAAGAGTTTGCAATATGTGCTCACCCAAAGAGATCTTAACTTGATATAAAGAAGGTGGTTAGAACTACTCAAGGACTATGATATGAGTGTCTTATATCATCCTGGCAAGGAGAATGTCGTTACGAATGCCTTAGTAGACTATCCATGGGTTGTGTGTCTCATTTTGATGAAGACAAGAAGGAGATGGTAAGGGATGTGCACCGCTTGGCTAGGTTGGATGTTAGATTGACTGGCTCCGATGATGGTGGTATTCTTGTTTAAAATGGGTTTAAGTCTTTTGTGGTTGTTGATGTCAAGGAAATACAAGATTTGGATCCTTCATTGGTTGAGTTAAAGAAGTTGGTTGACGAAACAAAGATAGAGGTTTTCTCCCAAGGGAGAGATGGTGTGTTATGGTACCAAGACCAGTTGTGTGTTTCGAATGTCGATAGCCTTAGGGAGGTTATCATGAGTAAGGCCCATAACTCCCAATATTCTATTCATCCGGGATCCACTAAGATGCATCAGGATTTGAGAGAGATGTATTGGTGGCATAGCATGAAGAAAGACACAACCAAGTTTGTGTTGGAATATCCAAATTGCCGACAAGTGAAGATAGAACACAAAAAGCCCGGTGGTTTGGCTTAAGATATTGAGATTCCTACTTGGAAGTGGGAAGATGTGAATATGGATTTCGTAGTTTGGTTGCCCCATACTCATAAACAGTTTGATTCTATATGCGTTATTGTTGATCGAATGACCAAGTCAGTTCATTTTTACCGGTCAAGACTTTTACAATGCCGAAAATTATGCTAATTTGTATATTTGAGAATTGGTGAGATTGCATGGTATACCTATGTCTATCATATCGAATCATGGCACACAATTTACTTCTCACTTTTAGAGATCATTTCCAAGAGGGCTTGGCACAAAGGTTAAATTGAGCACCGTATTCCATCCTCAAACTAATGGGCAAGCCGAGAGGATAATCCAAACCTTGGAGGACATGTTGAAGGCGTGTGTGGCTAAGTTCAAAGGATATTGGAATGATCATCTACCGCTCATCGAATTTTCCTACAATAATAGTTTCAATGCTAGCATCGGTATGGCTCTATTTGAAGCGTTATATGGTAGGAGGTGTAAATCCCCGGTAGGAAAGTTTGAATTGGGTAAGATGGCATGACAGGCATGGATTTGGTGCTTGAAGCTATGGAAAAGGTGAAGTTGATTAGAGAAAGGCTGAAGACAACTCAAAGTTGCCAAAAGTCTTACTTGGATGTTAGGAAGAGTGACCTTGAGTTTCATTTGGGTGTTTGGATTTATGTGAAGGTCTCACCTATGAAGGGTATTATGTATTTTGGTAAATAGGGTAAGTTGTGTCCTCGGTATGTCGGGCCATATGAGATTGTTGAGTGGGTTGGCAACGTGGCTTATAGATTGGAGTTGCCTTTAGATATGTGTTCTATTCATATGTTGTTCCATGTTTCAATGTTGAGGAAGTTGGTTAGTGACCCTAAGGTCATTGTACCTTCAGAGGGTGGTGTGGTTGAGGAGAACTTGACTTATGAAGAGGTACCAGTTGAAATCTTGGATAGGCAAGTGAAGCGTCTTCGCAACAAGGAGGTGTCTTCGGTTAAAGTGCTTTGGAAGAATCAACATGTGGAGAGTGCTATATGGGAAGCGGAGTCCGACATGATGAGGTGATACCCCTATCTCTTCCAATCTACTCAAGCCTAATGTACTAGGTTCTATACTTTCAAAATGGTCCCAATTCTTTATTCCTTGAATTTCATAGCATGGCATGCATACATGTGCACGAAAATGATTTTTAATGATGTTTTGATATGAGTTTTAATGTTTTTGTGATTTTCAAATAATAAATGATGCATTATGTCTTTATATTGCGATGTTTCTTGTTTAAGTCAAGCCTTTCAAGCCTTGTTCTAGCCCATTCAAGGACAAATGTTCCTAATGGAGAGATAATGTAACAACCCAGAAATTTTAGAACCTTGAGAAGTTGATTAAGCTCTGATATGAACCTACCATGGTTTTTTAAGGATCTTCATGAGTGTTTCTTGAATGGTCGTATTCAAAGAAATCACATTGGTTAAGTTCTGCATGGCATCTTGTGGAAGTACTGACTTTAAAGAGACAAATATATTAGCACAAGTAGACCTGGTAGGCGCATTACCTGTCACATTAAAGCTCTTTGAGTTATCTTTCCAATGCACTTGGTTTCACCAGATTCGGAGTTCAAATGAAGAAGTTATGGCCTATTTGGTGGGACTGCCTGCACAGGGATCCTTTTATAGAAATTTGCTAAGGCATACTGTCACGACCCGGATAGGGTCCTAGATGTGACATGGCGAAAGAGGACCCGAAGACCCTCGATCAAGCCATCATAGCATCATTA
>JBCEWC010015656.1:0-13587 GCA_038996855.1 Solanum aculeatissimum
CTTACAGTTGGGAAAATCAATGGAATCACAAATTATAATCGTAATTCAATGAGCCAATTGTAGCAAAAAGTTGCAAATGTAATAAACTCAAGTCAAAGCTTCTTGTTCAATACCTAGCAGTTGTAATGATATAAACAAAACCTAATAAAAGTGTATTTATATGATTTAAAACAACTCCTAAACCAAATAGGAAAATCGAACTTCGGCACATGAAACGATAACTAAATGGACCGTCTGACATTTTACAGTCCATTTCACCTTCCGTCTGCCCACACTTAGACTCCTGGGCTTCAGTCGTCTAGAGTTCAGCTCACTGTGATGTTTAACGGGCAGCAGTAACGGACCGTGTAACGTCACACGGCTCATCAAATGGTCCGTCTGGATTGCCTTCACTTATTTCTCACTGGTGCATCTTAGCCAAGGTTCTGTGATGTTTAACGAGCTGGTAGACGACCCGTCAAACTGCCAACGGTCCATCACCTCTTCCGTACAACCTCACTTGGCCTCAGATTTCCTCACTTTCCTCAGTTGCTCTCTGTTCACTTTCTCGGTCCATTACACGGCCCATTAACATGTAAACGGCCCGTTTATCCTCTCGTGTGGTCAGACTTGTGCCAATTTTTCATCCTTTCCGCACTGGCCTTCTCTGTTATGTTTAACGGCCAGTCCCATGGCCCGTTAAATGTTAAACGGTCCGTGAGCCTACCCGTTTGGGGCACAGTTTTCTCCATATTGCCCTTTCTCATGCCTAGCCTGATTTTCCTGCAAAATAAACTACACAAACATTAAACGCAACCATTTGCTTGAGAATTCGCAAAGATTTTATCCAGAAAAGTGTCAAATGACGAGCGTTTGCGCGACTCATCATTCCTCAACCTCTGGATCCTGACGGGGAAGGGGAGATCTTCTGGGAGATATTTTTTGAAAGAGTGATAAAGTTTCAAAGTTTAGAAGGAGTCATCGTAAGATCTCATGGCATGACATAAGGAAGAAGTGAAACGAGGTAATTCCTAAAACGTCATCGTAGCCTCTCATTCATAGGTATGGTGCAAAATACACCCATGAATGAGACTCTACTTAAGGCGGCATGTTGGACTCCGAGGACCATTTATAAACCTAGGGCTCTGATACCATCTTTGTCACGACCCGGATAGGGGCCTAGATGTGACATGGCGAAGGAGTACCCGAAAGTCCTCAATCAAGCCATCATAGCATCATTACACACATCATCGGTTTGGAAGCGCGGAAGCTAAACACATAACACATAAGTTCTAAGGGATTTGGGGACTTGAGACTAAAGCTATGGGGCACACCGGGATTATAAGACTTTCCACATAAGCATATAGCCAAATCACAATTCCCAACATATAAGCAATAAACATGATCAATAACAATTCTCATAACCAAGGCTAATAGGTATAACTTTCATAAGCATAATAGTCAACATAACAAGTCAACGTACAAGAGTTTAAATTTGTCCAACAAGCCTCTACATAGATAAAGCGGGACCTCGACATAGTTTGAGGCTCACCCTCAATACAAGAGTAAAGAAAATAACAAAATACACTAAGTAGATAGAAGGTGGTTATTGCCCTTGAACAAAAGGGCTCACCACTAGTACAAGTCTTCAAGAGTAATCATACGTCGTTCGGTGGAATGTGGAAGTCGTCACCGACACCTACATGGTTAGAGCATGTAGACAAGAGTATGAGCTAACACAATAAATTACTAATTATGCAGTATGCAAATGCGTATGCACATGAGCCTATAACAACCTACATGACAAGAGCACATATGTAGAAGTGAATATAGGAAAGGACATTATACAATATGCTATGAAATTATGATGCATGAAATGCCATAATACGTAGTATAGAGGGGATGGAATCATAACCGACATCACAAGTTCATGTGAACTACAACATGACCTTGTCCAATGTGACCTCCCATTGGATCGGAGAAGACTACTTGCCAAAGGTAATCTTTACCACACCTTACGACCTGGTCATTTCAGTGTGATGGCCACCTTCTTTACGACCCGGTCATTTTGGAAGGGTTTACATTCATAGCATGTCATAACATATCATATCATATCAGGGCATACCTTAGTTTTGGAAAGGAGTGGGACCCTTGGGGATAGCCCACTTACTACTCCAATCCTTCTCGGTACTAAGTCATAATCCCACAAGAATACGTATACATATATATACATGCTTTTAAATGGAAACTTGACACTTGAACTTCAAACCATGCATACTTGGGCTTAAAAGCCAAACATACTTTCAAATACTATCATTCATACTTAACAAGAGTTAAACATTGTTCATAGCCATGCATCATGGGCTGAAAATAGCATTTTTCATTTTTAAGAAAAAATAAAAGCTTTAACGCTTCGAGTGTGTTTGGTAGGATGGAAAATGTTTTTCATGTTTTAAAAAAAAAAAAAATTGGCTCTAACTTATTTTTTCATGTTTGGTTGATGAGTCTACTGTTTGGTTAGTGAATTAAAATATTTTTTAGAAAAATATCTTTTATTTTTAGTTAGAGAGTAGAAAATAATTTTCAGGAAAATAACTTTTGACATGAAAATCAACTTCAGTAATCGATTTACGATCTAACCCCGATACCTAATATGGGACCCTATTGAAATTAGACCACATCTGATTCTAAACATAACTTTCGAATAATTTATTTTTTTTTTAAATAATTTTAAAAATTTTCTTTTGGGATTGGGGGTGGATTGGGGGTACGGATGAAATTAAAAATAAAATAAATTTTTTAAAATTTGAAATATTTTTTAAAAATAACGTTTTTAGTTTTTTTTGGGGAGGCAGTTGGGAGGGGTGGGTAGTGATGGTGGGGTGAGGGCTGGAGCATAGAGTGGGGTAAAAGAAATAAAAATTTAAAATACTTTTAAAAAATTAAACTTTTTAATTTTTTCGAGGGGTTTGGTGGGTTGGCTCAAGAATGGGTTGAAAAAAATGAATTTTCAAAATATAAAGTATTTTTTAAAAATAAATTTTTATTTAAAAAAAATAATTAAGTTTCATTATTATTATTATTATTATTATTATTATTATTATTATTATTATTATTATTATTATTATTATTATTATTATTTTTATTATTATTATTATTATTTTTATTATTATTTGTGGGGAGGGGATTGTGATAGTAGTGGGATAAGAAAATAATATTATAATTTGAGGTTGGAGGAGAATTTTGAAAAATATTTTTCTTAATTTTAGAAGAGAATCTTTTTTTAGAAAACAATTTGAGAAAAATTAATTGATTTAAAAAAAAATTCAAAGCACTTAAATCAAATAAACATAAAAAAATTAAAAAGTATTTTTTGATTTTTTTTCCTTCTACCAAACACATACTTCATGAGAAATTTATTAGGAGAGAAAGATGAGAGGAAATACGACGAATTGGCTGGAATAAAGAAAGGATTTGTTTAGATAGTCATCGGGTAATTGAAATTGATAGTAATTATATCCTTGTAATTATATATTATGATAATTATATTGTCTTGTTTGTTTGTCAGAGTATAATTACAATTTAATTATAAGTGTGTTGTTTGATTGTACGAGTGTAATTACAAGGTTATATTAAATTTTAAAAATAAAAGTAAATTATCTAAAATTAAAAATTTATATTAGACAAATATAGGTATTTATAAATAATATTAAATTAAATATTTAAGATATATATTGTCTTTTAAAAATATATTAATTAGTAAATATATATTCTTAACTAATATTATAAAAAAATCAATTTATATTTTTAAAATTAGTATATTTTAATTAAATTAATTATAAAATCTAAAAATATAAATTTTATGCGAACATCATGAAATGTGTGTTTGAAAAAATATTAAATATTATAAATATAATGTCATAGTAAAATTGTTAAAATATTTGATAAAAAATAATCTATCTAATATAACTAAAAAAATAAATGGCTTGTAATGTGAAATATCAAGTCAATACTACAAAAATAAATGAAACTAAAAAATATAACATAAGTTTTAAATTCAAAATAAAAAAATTAACATAACATTCTTATGTCAAATTTCAATATAACATACATAAATATAATCTAAAAGAAAAAATTTGTATATTTATAACTTTATCCAATAATGAATTCAACTTTAATTTAAAAATTAGAATGATAATAAAATCATGCTAGTGAAAAATAAAATAAAACATAGAATAAATAAATAAATAAATAAATAAAAAGATAATGTGAAAGATTGTATGACACATGACATATAAAAATTGAGAATAATAAAGAAACGAAAAATAAATATTATAAAATAAAATATAGTTTTAGAAAAATTAGAATAATAAAATAAAAATAATTTAAAATAATCAAAATTAAAATAAATTAACATGAAAATATAAAAATAAAAATAAAAATAAAAGAAAGAAATTAAAAAGTAATCGACATGTAATTATATTATGTAATTACCTGCAATTCACAGTCCCCCCATGTGAATTAAAAAATATAATTACACTCAATTGTCTGCTGAACATGTAATTACCTGTCAAACAATATAATTACATTCAGTTTCACCAAATTCAATTATCAGAGTGTCTTTCTAAAGTGACTCAAAGTAAAGTGGGATTTGGGAACAAAGTTATCGTAGGACCCATAATTTCACTTGTTTAGCAACGAATAGAGCGTTGCAATTTTGAGTAATTTCTAATTTTCTCTTATTATTACTATATTGTAATTTCTCAAAAAGAATTTGTTATAGTATTTAAAAGGTGACGTAAAAACTTCTTAATTACTTTTTAAAATATATCAAGTTAAACATAATCCCTTGGGAAAACTGCGATAAAAGAAAATCAAGTTAAAAATGAATAAATTTATCATTTTATTAATTACTTTTTAAAAAAATATATCAAGTCAAATATAATAATGAATAAGTAAAAAATGAATCGTGGAATGAAGCACTATAAAATTGCTATCATTGGAGCTTCTTAAAAAAAATGGAGACATTTGGTCGCTTATTCCTCTCTTTATTTTTTTTAAAAAATAACATTCTTTTTTTTAGTCTATTTAAAAAAATTGACTTTATTTTTTATAATATTTTAATTTTTAATATGACAAATTTAAGATCATAAATTAAAAAATATTTTAATATATTTAAAATAATTATTATTTAGAATCATAAAAGAAAAAAAAATTATTATCATTATTTACAAAGAGGGAATAGTTATTACTTATTGCAGACTATAGTAAATTGTCCAGTTTCAAAATTCACCTATTCAATTTAGACCCCATATTTGATTCTTCTAGGACTGGACCTGTAGCCTGAAGAGGAGTTAATGCCAGTCACATATTTGGTCGGTTAGCTAGAAATGTTTAGGTCATATTTATTTTCATTAAAATTAAAATTTTAAATAATTAAGATATTGTTTCTGAAGTAGAATATAATTTAGTAGGTATTTGAATTAATTTTTTAAAAGTGATTTATAAGCTAAGTCAAAAATCATAAGTTGAGGATACTCAATTTTTGACTTTTGATTTTTTTTCCTTTACTTTTTCAACCTAAATAAAATGTTTTTAAGCATTTTTTATTGTTCTCAAATTTCTAAAAATGAAAAATAACTTAAAATCAAAAGACAAAACTCATTTAAAATAAATCAATTCAAATATAAACTTAATGATTACATAAATTATATCAAGAGTAATTGATCATATTCTTGTCGGTTTAGATCCACTAACATAATATATTTTAATATTAAAATGACATGCTCCAATATTTTATAAATTTGGATACTAAATAATTAAATCTATTTATCTTTTAACATCTGAATGTGCATGATTTTTTTTTATAAACATAATAAATATGCAATTTAAATAAAATAATAATTAAATACTAAAAATATATAAATTTAACAAAATAAAATTATTATTTAAGAAAAAATAAAACATTTTGTTTGCTAGTGATCTAGTGTATTGCTGCTAATAGTGATTGAAGAATGTATAATAGTTTAATGATGTATTAATTATTATGATTGTTTGGACGACTATGCAGTGGAAGGAGGCAAAATATGTACTACTACAATTTTAAAAGGGATTAAATCTTTTAAAATCATAAGTATCGTACTACCATGAGTAATACAGGTGGTATAGTAAAAATGAATGCAAAATTTAAACAATGTAATAATAATAACATAATTAATATAGTCTTGCAAAATCAAATTTAAGTAATATATTAATTAAATATTACATCAATAATATATATTGAGAAAATATTAATATAATATATTTAGATGAATCAACTTATACCATATAAAAATATAACATATGTAGTTGATAAATATTAAATGTATCTAAAAATTATTATAAGTATACGTGAAATACCATTTATTTGGGATTGCATAAAATAGTAATAATATCACTTATTATCAAGCAGATGAAATAATAAATGTGAAAAGAACAAAGGGATTTACATCCTCCATTGTAAAATAAGGTGCATCTTTAGCTTACACACCCATTTATAAGAAAACAATTTATTCCTAGAAAATAAAATATTATCTATCTTTATAAAAATCATTACAAAATAAAATAATTTTTTCAATTATGTAAAACTCTTTTATTTAAAAAAGAAATAAAACTGAAAAAAACATTATTAATAATAATGTGAAACATCACTTATTATAAAATAAAAATAAAAAAAACACCAACAAATTTATAAACATGAATTTAATACATCTACGTAATTTAATTGATTAATGAGACAATTTTGATAGTAAATGTGAACCTAACGTTACAATCTGACAAAAACTGAGAGCACGACAGCCTATTTAAAATGATAACAATGAACCGAAAGAATCTTTTTTTAATCGCCAGAAAAAAAATATTATTTTACTATATATTTAATTTTATAATTTTGTAATAAAATAATTTATAATCATATAAATATCTAAAATTTATTTCAGATCATAATTTTTAAAAATACTCTTTTTTAGAAATATTTTTCTACTTTTGGAATGATATTTTTTTTAGTTGAGAATAGTTCAAAAATAATCTCTCTATCTCTATTAGATAATAATAAAATCTATATATATTTTACCTCCTCAAACCTCACGAAATTTTCCTACTCTTTTTCAAAACATTATACCGAATAAAAAACGCTACGAGAGGAGTAGAGAACAGTGACGCTGAATGAGTCCCCACCTGAAATTTTGGACATTGCGTTTTTGGAGTCTATCCAAAGATGGAAAATTGGACAGACGTTAAGAAACCAGTCTAAAAATCTTGCATGTGTTGTCAATTTAGAGTTCAATTTCTGTCAGATATTGCAAGACAGCTTAGTATGTTGAATGAGGGGCTGGGGCTACCTAAAGTTAAAACGTGCAGAGGAATTGAAGGGCGTATGACGGGAGGTATTTAATTCATGTATTATATATAATATTAGTTAATATTATATTTAGTACAATTTTTAGATTTATAATTCTATTAGTTTATACCTCTTACATGTATTAATTAATATCTCCCGTCTAATGGTATTGAATTTAATACATAAAGATAAAAATATTTCTCAAATTCTTTTATACTTTTTTTATTTTCTTGATTTTATATTTTATATTTGTAATTTTGTATTAATAAATTTATTTAAATAAATTAGCTTTCAAATTTATTTATCTACGTGTTCATATTTTCATAATATAAAAATAAATAAATTTATAATGTTAAATTTTTTAATTTTATTTATTTGTGATTTCATGTTTACATGATAGCCAAAAATAATTTTGCCATGTCATTTTTCTTATAATTAATTTAGTTGAATGATTTTATTGATATAAAACCAAGTCCAATGATGTTAGATATATTCTCAAAATTGAGTGACTTTGTAAGATATAAACATTATATTAAAATTATAACTTTCAAATTTTTATGTGCAAATATAGATTGTTTATTTTACAATTATTTACCATCTTTTCGATTTTAATAATAGATGGTCTATCTTTATTAAATTAAAAATTGACGTTTTCTTAGTGATAAATTTATTAATATCACAATTATTTATTCTCAAATAATTCAAGTGAGAAAATAGCAAACATGATGACAAAATTATTGTTCTCTTAACTAGTTAGAAGCCACAAAAAAAATCTACTTTGATCTAATTACATGAAATAGAAAACTCCACAATAATTCAAGGTATAATTAAAAAGAAGTTTTTTGTAGAGTTTTAAACCCAACACAAGATTAGATGAAAAATAATAAACTAAACACTTGATAAAAAATAATTTCTACATTATTAATATCTGCATTACTAATCTCTACATTACTAATTTCTACGTTATTAATCCTTTAGAGTTTTTGGACCGCTCATTCAAAAGGTTTCTTCGTCATGCATGGCAACATTTTAAGACGAGCTACATTAATTTCTTTGAGACATGTATGTTTGGACGTTAGTGAATGAGATTTTTCCATAATATGTCGTGGTGCAAATGCTCCTGCATTCACTAGTAATGAATGGGGGCAGGAGGTAGGGATATAATCAAATTGAATTGAATTAATTCAGTTCTTTGATTTTTGATTTGGTGTATTTTTTAAAAGTTTGGTTTTTCGATTCGATGTTCAGTGTTGGGGTCGTAAGATTTTGATGCATCGAAGAGTCAAATTTTTATTTTAAAAAATTATATATATATTAGACCCAAAAAATAAAATTATATATATGTATATATATAAATCAATTAACAATTAAATTATTTATGAAACAAGTCAAAGTAGCAACAAATTTGTAATACATATAATTAACTTGAAATATTATTTTTCAAGAGAAATTGAAATATATTTTTGTCGACTTATGTTATGTAAAGAAATTCATGTTCGTGTTTGTTTTCCTCAAACAATAGTTGGAAGTGTAAATTCTGGACAAAGATAAATATATTTTTAAGCATAATAAGTGTTCCATGGGGTCACATTATCACTTAACACGATTTTAAGTTTTTAATTGTCTTATACTTTGATTTTGTCCTTATTTTATTTTTTATTAGTTCACACCAAAAAATTGATTTAAAAACACCAAATAAAACCGAACCGAATCGAATTAGTTTGGTTCAATATATGGTGCACACTTTTTTCAGAATTAAAAATCGAACCGAAGAATCAAATGCCCATCCTTAGCAGTATGTATGGAGGCATATTCGGAATTTCCAAAAGTTTTATTATGAGAAAACACATTTATGATGTAAATCTCATTAGTTTGGCCTTTAATTTTTTTTTTTGTTAAATCTGTTTATTTATTAAAATTATGGATTAAAAATTAATTTTTATTTTTAAAACATAGTAATTTATCCATATATAGTTATATCCGCTTGAACCTATTGACCGTATATTATATCATCAACTAGTATTAATTTTAATATACACATTTGATTTTATCATATAAAATTATTATACTGACAGTTTTTTAAAAAGAAATTTTCAATTTGACAGAACTAAAACTTTCGAAGGATTAAATAAAAGAACAAAAATATCACTTACTGTATTTCAATTTATATGAGTTAGTTTGACTTGACACAAATTTTAAGAAAAAAAAGGTTTCTGAACTTATGGTTTAAAATGAGGTATAAACGTTTATGTGACTCTAAATCATTTTATTAAGGGTAAAATAAATATTTTAAAATTAAATGGTTACTAAATATAGAAGTATGTCATTATTATTTGGACTAACTAAAAAGAAAAATAAATCATATAAATTGATATATATGAAATAATTAAAATATAAAAAGCAAGACCAAAAACCATTTAGGAAGGTGCTACCTAATTTTAGAAGGAAAGAGAAAAGATTGATATAAGATATAGATTTCTAACATCAATTAAAGAGGTGCACTTAATCATTATGTATAATGTCTTTAGTGTGGACTCACATATCTATGTTAAAATATTTTTAATAAAATATTACACTAATATACATAATTTAGCAAAAAAAACATAAATTCATATGAACCGGATGATCCTACTTAGATAATGTCCCTAGGTCGATAGATGCATGGGTATCAATGTCGAGTCACAAATACTCCATATGCACTAGTTTTTACTCATTGTGTGTTTTGAAAATATGCAATTCAAAATAATTGTTATTTTAAAAAATTAAGGTATATTTTTTTTTATCAGATGTTTGGTATCTGTACAATATTTTTTAATGAAAGTGTTTTCTTATTCAAGAAGGTTCAAACTTGAGATGTCTGATTAAGAATGATTAAATAGTTACCAGTTCATTCCTTTTACTTTTATTTGTCCACTATATACTAAACTTATATTTTCACTTTCACTTGTCATTTTAGCATATCAATAAAACAATATAATTTTTTCATGTTTTATATTTAATATTATTCATTTATTTTTCAAAATTATTTTTTCAAAACTTACGAATATAAATGAATTAATATATGTATTTTGATAAAATAATCATAGTAATTTTTATTTATTAAGGGGTGTGTAAAGTTTAAAATGAACATGTAACACCCTCTAAAATTTTTCCTGTAGTATGACCTTAAAGGTCCAAGAAAAGGATGGAGAAATATCTAAGGAAAGTTACTATTAGTGACAAGGGGTCATCTACGGTCCATAGATAGTTCTATGGCTCGTAGATGAGGCTCGTGATTGCCCTCAACACTTAGTAAAATTTGAGTCTTCAACAATCTTGTCTACGAGCCCATGTGCAACCCATACATTGATTCATGAGTCGTAGATCGATTCATAGAATCGAATTTCACATTCCAGTAGCTACTAGAATGTGCACCTAGTTCCATGAAGGGTCTTTACCATCTGTAGTCCTATCGACGACCCATAGAAGGGTCCGTAGATCCTGAACCCTGAATTTTTTCTAAGTGAGAGATGAGTCTATGAAGAGGGTTCTACGATTCATAATTTTGATGACGACCTATAGAATGATCCTCGTGGTTTCAAGCCAACATTTTAATTTTTAAACCTTGAACCACGAAATGACAGGATGATCCCGTAGATGGATCTATGACGCGTAGAATGTGATCGTAGATCCAAGATCAAAAATTCAGAATTGGAACCTCAATCTACGAAAGGGTCATGTACGAATCGTAGAAGAACCACAACCCGTAAAATGAAGTTTCATGGTCCACTTTGGCAGTTCTAATAAGGGATAGACATGTCCTTTTTCACTATTCCTAAACATAACCCACATTATTTTGGGATTAATTAAGCCTCTTATCAGTGTTTTAGGGGTATTTTTTCCCATTAAATACTTAGACATTTGAGAGTAAGGATTGGAGAAGAGAAAGCTAGGATTCCAAGTGTTTGACTGTGACCCTTTGAGTTTAGATTATTTCTAGATTTCTAGGTATATAATGCTAATTAAAGCATGAATTAAGTCCTTACATGTGCCGTACTTACTTTGATTTGACGAATTGAGAGTAATTGAGTTCCCTATAATTGTATTATTGAGAATTTTCTTAAATCCTAATATATCCTTACATGATATTGAATGATTGATTATTTTTATGAATCAAATTTGTTGTAACAAATGATTTGATTTTTCACTATATGAATTTTATCTAAACTTTGTATCTATTTAATGTCCCTATATCATGAATGGACTTGAAAGTATGAATTGTGAAAGTCATGAATGAAAAAGCGTTGAGTTTGAATATAACTTTTCTAAAACTTGAAGGTTCTTATTTATTATCTAAAAATTGGACCCACATAACCGAATAAAACTAAATATTTTTATGAATGCATAAATTTAACACTCTTGAATGATGGAATTGATTGGATAGTACAATTGGTTGAAATTTTTTATTATAATAGAACTGATAAGAGTCCACATAAGACTTGTTGATCCGATAGATTGAACTGATTGGATAAAATCTTATGAGCATTGAGTTTTGGAAAGAGTATGGAACAACAAATTGAGTAAGAGTAAGTCACAACTCGAACTCAATAACTAAGTAGCCAAACATATGTGAGAATTGAACTGTAAATCAGAAGAATTCCTTTTGTCCCTAAAGTGGACTAGATTGATTTATTATGGATTCTTGATTGGTTGATTCGTCCTTTATCCCGTCAAAGTATTGGATGGTCGTGGCAATGACGTCGACTCATTGTACTTCATCGGCTCATAGGTGATGGTTGTCGGATAAGAGAAACTCCTTTGATAGTAATCTAATGATTGGATTGGATTGTATATGATTGGTCTTTGTCTAAACCTTATTCTTACTTTAGACTTATGAAATTATGATTGAGTTCTTTGTCTTCCTGATTTGAGGTTATCTGAGCTGATGTTATTCTTTCTTGATGCATGTTTTATTCTACCACATTACATACTCAGCATTCTACGTACTAATGTCCATTTGGGCTTGTATCTTTTTATGATACAGAGACAGGTACTAGAGATCATCAACAAGTGCACCATTGAGGATCTATTCTCATTCAACTAATTGGTGAGTCCTCTCCTGCTATTAGAGGATACCACATTTATCTTTTTAACTTTTGAGTTTAGCACTTTTTCATTTTGATTTGAGGTAGACATGAATATGTCATTGGCATCACATATAACGTATTGATAGAGGCTTCATAGACTAGATAGTGATGAATTATTTTGATATCTTTAACTTTTGACTAGTTTCTTTGTCATATTGGTCTCATGATGTTGGATTTGGATAAATTGCTAGTTTTAAAACTTTATTCCATTTGATCATTGATTAGCCCGCTAGATTGTTGGTTAAATATCTAAGCTGAGTCTTTCACTGTATGATTGACGATGTGATTAGGCTAAGTGGTTCGCTTGGAAATCAATAATGATTTCTGAGTGCCGGCCACGCCAATGGTACCTCCCGAGACATGATAGAACAAGTAAAAATGAATGGAGAAAATAATTAACTAACGGGTCGGTTGGTTTTGTTACAATTATGATGAGATTAGTTATGTTGGAATAAGTTATGAGAGGATTAGTTATGATGAGAGTAGTTTTTGTTGCTTATTTGGTTTGTCATATTCAAAATACTATCTATTGCACAAATTTTACAAATAAGATGTTTGGTACAAAAATACCCACCACCTTATTTAGTTTTTTTTCTTTTCTTTGCAAACTTTAGTTATTTATTGTTAAAAACAAAATTTTCATCTTATTTAACGTATCTATATGCATTTTCATGATTGTGTCATGTGTTTAAAATTAAACTTTCATCTTATTTAATTTTAAAATAAAACTTCCATCTTATTTAGCATTAAATAAAATTTTCATCTTATTTAGCTTGAAAAATAAAACTTTCATCTTATTTAGCTTAAAAATAAAACTTTCATCTTATTTAGCTTAAAAATAAAACTTTCATCTTATTTAACTGTAAAATAAAACTTTCATTTTAAGTTTATTAAAAGTAATTTTTTTTTTATTAAAATCATCCATATTTTAAAGTTATCTACATTTTAATTGATATATAAAAATATAATTTTTAAGTGAGTAATAAACTATTTAATTAAAATTTTATAATTTAATAATGACGTGAATATTTTAAGAGAAATCAAAATATAAATAAACATACGTATTATACAAATAAATTCAACTTATAATATATTCATAAATAG
>JBCEWC010015657.1:0-13587 GCA_038996855.1 Solanum aculeatissimum
CTAAGATGAACTTAAGTGATGAGGTAGACTTGGAAGATTATGTTTCTCGCCCTGATAAAATCAGTGCTGCTGAGGTTTGTCTCTTATTTCTATATGTTTTTCAAAGTCACGGTTCTAGGTCCAATAATTGTTCTTTGTTTTGGCTGCAACTATTTTTTCTCCACTTCTGCACGATTTGAAGTATTATGCTAAGGCTACTAATGCGAAGTGAACATGAATCTAAATCACAGTATGTTGCTATATCTGCAGATTGCGGCCATCTGTCAAGAAGCTGGTATGCATGCAGTGCGCAAGAATCGATATGTCATACTCCCGAAGGACTTCGAAAAGGGTTACAGGACCAACGTGAAGAAGCCTGACACTGACTTTGAATTCTACAAGTGATTGTTGTTAAAGGCAAAGCAAATACTTATGAAATCTAAAATGTAAGCCCTGTACGTTTTCTTTTTTAGTTCTGAACTGTTGAATATTTGTTCGTTTCCAGCTTTTCAGTAAAATGGTTTGTTCGTTCAGAAAGTGTTCAAAGTAGACAGTATATGGTTGAATTTATGTTGCAGCATTCAATTTCACAGTACTCTCATGGTGAGGGGTGGTTCACCGACACCAAGAGTTTTAAGAGCATTTTCGGCCCTTTTCCCTAACCATGAGGTGGGATTTCATTTTTTCCAGTTCAATCATACTAAATCTTAAGAAGCATGCTCATGCATAATGATTGAAACAAAAGTACTTTCGGTTGTGAACTTTCATGTCGCAAGAATACATTTACCTACACAAACCAATCAATAACTTGTAAAATTCATATGCATGTGATAAATAGGATACATTTTAAAAATATATATAAGTTTTTCTTAGCGCTGTTAATAACCAATGAGTGACTAGTATTTTTTCAATCGAATACGATAATTAATTAGATGAGTGGTCTCAATATAAAACTTAAACTATCCACCTCCATTTGAGCTAGTTTTGAAAGTATAACTTACGCTAAAATCTAATTTTACATACCCACCAAATCGATGGAGAATGGACTAATTCCTCTCTCTTTCTCTGCTTAAACATATCAGGCTTCACTTTCATGGTGTGAGGTTTGAACTTGTGACCTAAATGACAGACTAACCCTTAATCATTTGAGCTAGGTCTGGAGGGCTATTTTATATATAATATTAATATAATTCATTTTTAACATCTTAGAGCATTTTTTGTGGCACTTTACATTCTCTTTGGGAAGAATAGAATTCAAACTTGGTGCAAATATATTCTTATAATAGTTATTTAGCAGATTTAGCACTTAGACAATGTGAACAAGCTATTACAGGTAAAATTATATAATTTCATATATATATATATATATATATATATATATATATTTAAAATATTTAGTACAAATATATTTAGAGTACATATTCATTCTCTTAGAAATTTTATTAATAAATGATAAGGAATCATAATATTTTCAAAGAATGTAAAATACCCTAAGAATAAAATTGTGAATACATCATTTTTTTTTAGATTTTACTTCTAAAATTATAGTGAATTTATTATTATTGTTTCCTTATCATCTTGCATGCATAATGCACCTTTATTTCTTTAAATAAAAATAAAATAAAATAAGATGCTTTGCTTTGACAAAATGAACAATGCCTTGCATTATAAATGTGAATATTCTTTGCATAATTGACCAAGGCTATGAGTGACACTTAATAATAATGTTTTATTAATGTATTCATGGATCAATTTCTTGATAAATATTTATAAATAGCTACTTTGTAATCAACATCATTAAAAAATAGTAATTATTAGAAATAAATAATAAATAAAAATAAACAATTTTTTATTTATTTATAAATAACTTGGAAATAGGGTCCTACAAGATTCCATTTCCCACCAAAAGAAAATTGGGTTTTCTGTATCTTCCTTTTTTCCTTCCTTGTGGTTGGAGTATAAAGATTCCATTTTGTCCTTTTAAAGGGGGGAAAAATATAGAAAAGTATAAAATATGATTTAATTTTAAATTATTAGAAATAATTTTAATTTTTATTCATAAGTTCATTTTATATAGTTTAAAATTGACCTAAATAAGTCATATCAAATTTCATGTAAGAAATTTTGATATTTAATTTTTACGCAGTAATGTAGGGATTAGTAATGCAGTGATTAATAATGCAGAGATTATTGTTTATCAAGTGTTTAATTCATTGTTTTTTATTTAATCTTGTGCTTGATTTAAAACTCTACAAAAAGGTTCTTTCTAATTATACCCTTGAATTATTATGAAATTTTTTATTTCGTGTAATTAGATCAAAACAGTTTATTTCTTTTGGCTTCTAACTAGTTAGGAGGATAATGATTTTGTCATCATATTTGTTATTTTTTCACTTGAATTATTTGAGAATAAATAATTGTCATCTTAATAAATTCATCACTAGTAAAACATCAATTTTTTATTTAATAAAGATAGATCATTCATTGTTAAAATCGAAAATATGATAAACAATTGTAAAATGAACAATCTATATTTACACATAAAAAATTGAAAGTTATAATTTTAATATAGTGTTTATATCTTACGAGGTCACTAAACTTTGAGAATATATCTAACATCATTGAATTTCGTTTTGTATCAATAAAATCACTCAGCTAAATTAATTATAAAAAAAATAAAATTAACATGATAAAATATTTTATCTATTATGTAAATATGAAACCACAAATAAATAAATTTTAAAAATTTAACATAATAAATTTATTTATTTATTTTGTTCATATTGTCCGCTCTCCAAATATTCAATTTTAAATATGCATGATTAAAGGTAGGGGTATGAGGGTTGAATTTCACATCCAATGAGTGTCAATTACTCCATTTGATATGATATATCAAGCAAGACCTAAATATTTATTGATATCATTAATTACGAGTACAATCGAACTCGATAATTTAAT
The DNA here is from genome assembly GCA_038996855.1 of Solanum aculeatissimum. Lineage (NCBI taxonomy): Eukaryota > Viridiplantae > Streptophyta > Magnoliopsida > Solanales > Solanaceae > Solanum > Solanum aculeatissimum. Next base: position 2,938 of record JBCEWC010015657.1, read on the forward strand.
TTTTCATATAAAATAAATGTTAAAAACTCTACGTAGAGATATTCACGATTTGGATAAAAATCGAACCAAATCGATTAAATAAATTGATTTTATTTGGATTTGATTTGATTTTGTTTTAGTTTTTTTAAAAATCGATAGTATTTGATTTGGATTTGAATTTATTCGAGAAAATCGAAGAAATAACCGAATCGAACTGACAAATTATATTCATATATTTTATAATTATACACACATATATTATTTATAAAAATAAATCTTATATACATTTTCATCAAAAAATTTCAAATCTAAGTATGAAAGTATAAATGTTCAAGACGAAAACATTTATTTTATTAATTTCATATATATGAATATCTATGACAAATTTTTATGTATAGGACTATAAATGTCACTATCTCTTCCTTCTAAGCCAAAATAATGAATTTTAAAACTTTATTCATAGTAAATTTAATGATTAAAAGTTTTATGATATCAGTCGTTCAAATTATTTTTCGTTTTGAATGAATTTTTTTTCACTTTTCTTCGTTCTGAATGTATCATTACTTTTATTTTTTTATATAATCAATAATCAAACGACTAAATCAAAATTAATAACAACCAAATCTATAATTATATATTATAATTAATTTAATTTTAATTATGATCAATAATCGATTCAAATCGAGTGTTAACGCGTCTAACCCTATGGATAGGAAAAACAAAAGCGCAACGTAGTATAAAGCTGGCGCTAGCGTTGATCACACGCCAAAATGATAATGACTTGTACAAAAGATGATTCTAGAAAAGTGGACCCCACTTCTCCTCCTTCAATACTTCTCTCCTTATAAAAACCACTCCAATTTACCATTTTGTTCTTCTCTTTCATTTCTTCAACTTGTTCTACTGCTCTGCTATTGGCTCAAAAAATATCCCTTTTCCACCTCTGCAATTCTCCATCTCCTTCAATTTCAACTCAAGCAAATCAACTTCTACATCAGTTTTATCACCTTCAGGTACTTCAAAATTTGCAGATCTAGCTTTTTTTTTTTTGAATTTTTTGAAGCGGTTTTAGATAGCTAATTCCAGGATTTAGAGTGAGTTGATTTCGAGCTACTGAGTTTTGTTTTGCTATGTGTAGTATTGTGTCATGAGCTGAAGGAAGTGTTTGTATATGGATATCGACTCGAATGTACCGATTTTATTTGAGGAATTAAGCAGATCTACGATTTTATCGGTTATTAGTAGCAATTAATTAGTTTTTGGATGACGTTTTAGCTGCAAACTCAGGATTTAGAGTCGGTGAATTCAGAGCTAATAAGTTTTATTAAATGTGCAATTTTTTTTAATATTAGTTTTGCATGTGCAGTATTGTGTCATGAGCTGAAAGGCAGGATTTGTATATGGATATTAGCTCGAATTTATGATTTTATTTGAGGAATGAAGCAGATCTAATTTATTTATTTTTTTGGAAAATTAGTTTGTTTTTGGATACGATATTAGCTGGAAGTAAGTTCCGGATTTAGAGTCGGTGGATTCAGTGCTAGCTAAGTTAATTGTATGTGAAAATTTTTAATATTATATTTTACCTATACAAAATTGTGTGATGAGCTGAAGGAAGTATCTGTAATATATTTATCCACTCTAATTAGGTAGATCTAGCTTCTTTGTTTTTGTTTTATTTTTTTTTGAATTTTTTAAACAGTTTTGGATAGCTAATATGATTTAGAGTTTATTCTAAGCTATTGAGTTTTACTATATGTGCAATTTTGTGAGTTATTTTTTTAAATTACTTGATCTCCAGATAGTGGTAAGGTCTGTCTACCCTCCTCAGACCCTACTTGGTGGAATTTCACTGGGCGTGCTTTTGTTGTTGTACAAAATTTTGTGATCAGCTACATTTTTTGTGTGTATATATACTCTAATAGGTGATTTTATTTGAGGGATGAAGCAGATCTAGTTTTTTTTTCCTTTGGTTATTAGCAATTAATTAGTTTTTGGATAATGTCTTAGCTGCAAACTCGGGATTTGGAGTGTGTGGATGCAGAGCTAGTAAAGTTAATTGTATGTGCAATCTTTTAACATTATGTTTTGCATATACAAAATTGTGTGATGAGCAGAAGGAAGTATTTGTTATATCTATTTACTCAAATGTGTGGTTCTGTTCAGAGAATTAAACAGATCTATGCTCTTTTTATGAACATCAATTAGATCTTGTATGTTACTTTTTAAGGTTTAGAGTTAGTGAATTTTGAGTGAGGTTTATTATATTAAAAAATGTATGTAATATGTTCGTCTATATGAATTTGTGACGAGCTGAAAGTAGTGGGTGTGATAGGCGTGATATTAATAGCTTAGATCTGCTCATGATTTCTTTGATTTTATTTTTATTTTGTTGTGGTATGCTTTTTTTTGTGGTTGCTTTTGTGAAGTTTGAAGATCTATGGTTTGTGGTAAAAGGTTTTCATTTGAATATAGGTCAGGGTTTGGAGTTGAAGGTACAGGGGCTAATTGATGGCGTCGAAGAGGATATTGAAGGAGCTGAAGGATCTGCAGAAAGATCCTCCCACATCATGCAGTGCTGGTAATTTAGCTGAACTATTGCTTCCATTGTTCAATTTATTGGTTTTCTGTGGTTAAAGTTTTCTTAGCCGACGGAATAATAGGGGTCCCTTCTCAAGTATTGATGACAGTGTCCTTGTTTAGGGTGTTTGGGTTGCACTCTTACCATATAAAGAATGGCTCAGAGTATCATAACTTGGTAATTTTTAGCAGATATGTCGAATATATTACATAATTACCTTAGTTGGTGCAGAAGCTATCTGCTATTTTGTACAATAAGCAGTATGACATGGTAAGAATGTCCGAGTAATAACATCGTTTATGTTATTCGTTGTTCCATTGCATTCCAGTTGAATACACATCACTAGCGCTTTCTGGTCACTCTTTGGTCACTATTGAAACTCATTTTGTCGCGGTCTTCGCAGTGGGAATAAAAAATGCAATTGATTACTCCGTAAGACCCTTGGCAATTAATAAGTGAAGAATGGTACCTCAAGTTTTATCATTCTTTCTTGTATCTCAAGTTGTATCATTCTTTCTTGTACCTCAAGTTGTATCATTCTTTCTTGTACTTCACTTTTCCTTCATTCTCAGTTTGATTGACATTACAATTCAGGAGTGGCCTCCGAGGGGTTGTATTATTCTCTATGGATTGGATTAGGCGTTAGATGATGTTGTTTTGATACTTCCTTCCATATGGCTTTTGTCTTTTTCTGCTCCTCTTCCATCTGTGAATAACAAAAACTATTAAAATGGAAAGGAAGTCATGGTGGCTATGGTTGATGTTGTCATTTATGTACAAGTGAATGCACTCCAGATGTTGTTCATTTTTCTGTTTCAGTGACCACCTGGTAGAAAGCTTTATGCTCATATTGATTAGCATATTTGGTTCAATACAGGTCCAGTGGCAGAGGATATGTTCCATTGGCAAGCAACAATCATGGGGCCTACAGATAGCCCTTATGCTGGAGGTGTATTTTTGGTTTCAATTCATTTCCCTCCGGATTATCCTTTCAAGCCTCCAAAGGTATACTTTTGACTCCAGGAGATCCCCGTCTTCACTTGTGTATTTTTTGCTACGTTTTTTTATTGAGTTGGATGAGGAGGAGGGTGATCATTTTGCTTACATTTGCTCCTATGTTGGAGCCCTGGTAAATCCATCTCAAATATGAGTTTCTTGAATTTTTTCTTGTAGAAGTAGTACTGTAGTAGAGCTTATTTGTCCGTAGGTCTGACCTTCAGTTTTTGTTATTTACTGGTCTCTCCATTTTTATCACAACCATGGAGCTAGCTTCAGTTTGCTGTTAGAACAAGTTAACCTGTATCTGGGATATCAAGTGTGTGGTCTTTTTTTGAGCACTTTTACGTATAGGGTTAATAAAATTTTCTTCATTATCCTCAAATTTTTTTTCCCGGTCATTGTCAGAATCTGATGTGGTGATTTTACAAATGATCTTTTTGTTGTTTCAGGTTGCCTTCAGAACTAAGGTTTTCCATCCTAACATCAATAGCAATGGAAGTATTTGTCTGGATATTCTCAAGGAACAGTGGAGTCCAGCGTTGACCATATCAAAGGTTTGGAGCTTAGCTTTGCTTTTCATTGCTCGTTTTAATGCTGTCTTTTGGGCCTGAGATTGCTCTTTACCAAAATCCAAAGTCTATATTGATACTTATAAGTTCTCAAGGATGATTCTAGTTCTGTTGCATAGTAAACTTTCTGAAACATGACAGTTTAACTAGTACGTTTAGATTTGAAGAGCGTTAAACAAGGGGGGCTTTACCGATAAGAAGAAAGTAAAGTGAGCAACTAATTAGAAGAATGGAACACTTCTATAGTAACTATACCTATCAATTATCATCTGATGTTCTGAAACATTGTGAAACTCACACAGCGGTCTGTTCTTCCCGTCTTGATGAGTTTCTAATTGCACAGTAACTATTAGTAGCATTTAGCAGTAGAGAAAGGCTATCTTGTTTGCATAATAAACAAAGTAGAATGATTGACTGTTCCTACATTGCAGTATGAGGGTAAATGTTGATAACTTGTGCTATGGCAAAGACCTTTTTGGCCTTCTGCTATTGAAACTTTAGTTGGTCAGTATAGGTCTCCGTTTTCTCGTATCTCTTCTGATGCAGCTGATTTATTTTCTAGATGAGTGAGTTTTAAATGTTATATTTTAAGTGAAGTGAGGTTTAACTGTCTTTCTCTTGCAATGTACGACTTCTGCATACTCCTTCCAAAGATTTCTCCTTTTGCTCGACCCTTCCTTTTGTGCAACGAGTCTTTTTCTTCGTAGATATTCAAGTAACTTGAACAAGTTTTTCTACCACTGAAATCTTCTTTGTGGTTTTGCTTAATGCAACTTTAACATGCTATACAAAACTTGGTGAAAGGTGGTTTTATGTGCTACTACTAAATCACTAGACAACTATCTGAAAAACCTGGGTTTGTTTGGGGGTTGGGGTGCATCTCGTTTTCCCCGTTTGAGTTGCTTTTGGGTGGAAATGTAACCAAAATGTGCTCGCAGGTCCTGCTGTCCATCTGCTCTCTGTTGACAGACCCAAACCCAGATGATCCACTCGTACCAGAAATTGCTCACATGTACAAGACTGACAGGGCCAAATACGAAACCACTGCTCGTAGCTGGACTCAGAAATATGCTATGGGATAATGCGCAAAATCGTCTCCAGGCATGTCTGGGACTTTTGTAACAGCAATGTCTTATTGTGCTTGGGGTGAATGAATAAATGCGTTAAAGAACTTAGTTTACTTCTTAATCTCCCTTCGTGTGGGTTGTCAAGAGACGGGTTTTTTCAATTTGTGAATATCTATTTGATGACTAGTAAGGGAGGAACTGCAATGTAATTGTTCTTTGTTTGCCAGTTTGACATGAGCCTTTCCCCTAGTTCTGCTAATTTGTATGACAATTATGGTGAGATCTTTGAAGTTTGGGGTTGATTCACAATTATCAACCTCAAGTCTCACTTGATATCTCACTATTGAAAATGAAAATGGAGATAACAAGCAATTTTATTATTAGTATATTATCTGAGTGTGCCTTTTGGTATTGCAGCATTGTGTTGAGGGTCTACCAGAAACCACCACCCCTACAAAGATAAAGTGTAAAGTTTGCGTACGTCTTATCCTCAATTCCACTTGTGGGATTATATTGAGTATATTGCTACGCTACTAGTGTGTGTAAAGTATGCCCAAAAATGTCTCATTGAGTTTACTAGTTAATAGCTTGAGTAGTGGGATTTGTGGAAACCATGATCTTGAATGTAGATTTTTGAGTTCCACAAATTTCACTTGTCAAATGTTGGCAATTTTCACACGATTCGTTACTATTCTTTATTGAGATGGAACATTATGTGTTCATTAGAGTGAAACCAGCGCACAAAATGTTAGGGAGTGATTTCGTCCATTTGACTGTCTTATGATAAAAGTTACTTAGTATTGCCGATCCGTACCATGACAATTATTAATTTTATTTTGGAATTTTTTTCTGCATATTTGTTGGGATGTAATTTGTGATAAAACTATCTATTTTTAGACATAGCATATTAAATTGTATTTTTCAGGTAAATTAGTCAAAATAATAGAGGCCAAGCATGCTAAAAAGTTGTAATAGTGAATAGACAGATCACAAGTAGTGCATTATTTATAGCTTTCACTACCAAAATAAAAACCGACTGTTTACATAAGAAAAACAAGTCTAAACTGTTTCCCAAATGGCAAAAAGTAGTACATAATTCTGATGTCTATAATTCATATTTGATGCTTCTTTTATTGTATGTATTTGATGTCTATATAAGGGTAGAATCAAATGGTGCCGATTTCATTCCTTGTGGGGGTAAAAGCTTGTTCCAGTAAAACCTGCAAAATTGTGCATGAAGGGATTAGTAGAAAAACAAGTAAAAGGAATTTGACTTTCTTTGCTGTCGGTCGTAGAAGTTCAATTTAACAACATATTTAGTGTCTCTCACAAGTCAAGTCGAGAGAGGATGGTGTATATGCAACCTTACTCCTATCTCATAAAGGTAGAAGATAATCTCATAAATAAAAAAGGAATTTGACTTATATACTCGGAGTCAATATAAAATTTTTTTCCTTCAAAAATTGGGGGTAGGGGAAGGGAATTACAATACGGGGAATCGACCCCTCAACAACATGATAGGAATTCAGGTAATCAACCAATTGAGCTACTAAGATCTCCCAAAGTCAATATAATTAAATGTGTTGTTATCTATTTTATTTTTCAGCTAATTAGTTGCACTTATTATGAATCAATACACCTAACAACTTAAGTTACAAATAAATCTCAATAATAAGAATAATTCAGTAACTTTTTGAAAAAAAAACATCATTAATAGTCAACTGACTCGAGACCTTTGGATAAGAAAGAAAGACCTTGTGGGGAGTTGCAGCCCGTGTCAATGGTATCGTAGATGTGTTTAACAGTGGCCTTGTTCGCGAACCAAAAATCGCGTTTGACATGATGAACACAATCGAGTACTCCTTTGGTATAATCTCCACAGCCTCCTTTTTCACAGAATTTCTTGCCTTCTGAATTTGTTACATTGAGCCATCCAGACATTGTGAGTGTATGATTCGAACAAATTGATGATGTCTGCATATATCATGAAAAGTTACATGTAGTCGATATTATTTTAGTCGTAAAATTCTGCGTACAACGAATAGCCAACAACAGCTTACAATTTGCAAGCAGAAATAGGCACTTCTCCATTGCTCAAATGGTGCCAAATTCACATTTCCTGTGGGGTGTTTCCTATCTGATGAATGAAATAAGACATGTTAAAATTTATATGTAGTAATAGACGCAACACATAAACATGTTCTTTAACTTAGGTTTAGTCGGTCCTCTGACTTTGAGTATGCACACGAATTGCCACATAAGATGTATGTGCCTACTTGTGTACACCAAAAGTTGACAGCATAAATATCGGTCGAAATCAAGTTAAAAGACACGTTTATGTATTATGTCATTCCGAAACGCAAAATGAATAAGCAAGAAAGAGATCTTGAAATTATATATATACAAAAATGAATAAGCAAGAAAGAGATCTTGAAATTATATATATACATACTTTGAGCACTAACACCAGACACCATTAAGAAAAAGCCCAAAAATAAGCAGAGTGTCCCAATTCTTCTTCCATAGCTATGATAATTTTCCATAGATAATTATGAGAAAAAAAAATTAAATTCTAAATCTCAAGATAATAAAGAAAAAGTTTTCTAATTACAAGAATGTGTTAGTTTCTTAATCCATAATTAGATTTTTATATCTAGTAAAATACTAGGTAATATGCTGAGAATATAAAGTGAATTTTGGAAAAAACAAGAACAAGATGTAAGGATATTTAAGTTTTGGTTTTTTTATGTTGGAGAAAAAGAAAAGACAAAAAAATCTTCATTGGATTAATCGAGATACAAAATTTTTATGTTTTCATTCTTAATTCGAGATTTTGAATTCGAGTTTCAAACTATAAAGTCACTTTTGTTACAATTTTTTTTAACCTTACGGAGGAACTTTTGAATACTCCTTCGTCTGTTTCACTTATCGAGGTCAAATTATATGAACTTTGATCAACATTTTAAGATATATTTTTTCATCATATTAATATAAAAAAGATTGCAACTTATAATATTTTTCGTATAGTTTTCAACCAGCTAATTCAATTTGACTTTAAAGTTTAGTTAGATTGATCTCGAAAAGCGAAATAGTGACAAGTAAAGAACGGAGAGAGTATAAGGCCGAATTAAATCGAGGGCCCCCCTACAAATATTAAACATCGACCGATGACACCATTCGATTAGATGATCATTACCTTTAGTGAACCTATTGGTCTATAAATACCCCTATCATTATTTCTTGACTCATATTTGCTCATACCTATGAAAATAAGAGATATCGAATAATTTTAGTCCTTTTTTACAAATATTAATATGTGCTTATCTTATATTATGATTTATTTATTTATTTATTACGAAAAAAAAGAAAATAATTAATTTGTGGAAAGTTAGCTTTTTATCCATTTGCCAAATGTCAATCACCCGAAAATTCCACTAATGACTCGGTCACATACACAACTCCATCCACAACTCCAAACGATAAACATTGCGAATTTCCTTAACTTGTCGTATTAATTAAACTCGTAATTAACATGTCGAAAACCATTACTTAATCATGATTAATTTAATCAAAGTAAGAGAAAAACAGAAGGAAGCAGCTCAAAATGCAGAATCAAAACCACAAATTAAAGAGCAATTAGCCTCAGAATTACGTGTCCATAGAGACATTAGTGAATTAACTTTGCCACCAATTTGTACAATTGAATTTCCAAAAGGAAAAGATGATCTTATGAATTTTGAAGTCTCAATTAAACCTGATGAAGGTTATTATCATGATGGTGAATTTACATTTACATTTGAAATCCCACCACTTTATCCACATGATGCACCAAAAGTTAAGTGCAAAATCAAAGTTTATCATCCAAATATTGATTATGAAGGAAATGTTTGTCTTAATATTCTTAGGGAAGATTGGAAGCCTGTTTTGAATATTAATGCTGTTATTTATGGGTTGGTTCATTTGTTTACTGAGCCTAATCATGAAGATCCACTCAATTCTGAAGCAGCTGATGAGCTCAGAGATAATCCCAAGTCGTTCGAGTCGAACGTCAGGAGTGCAATGTGGGGAGAAACCGTGCATGGCTTATGTTACGATCGTATGCTATAAATGTGTTTTTTATTTTTTTTAATATTTTACCAATATTTCAAGTATTGAAGTTCAGTTTTTGTAGTATGATGTTCAAAAATAGTATTTGGAAATTAATGTTGAAACATATATATATTAGTTTATATTGAGTTATTCGTTCTATAGTTTGAAATATCATTCATGAGTTGGTTCATTTGTTTACTGAGCCTAATCATGAGGATCCACTCAATCTTGAAGCAGTTGATGAGCTGGGAGATAATCCGAAGTCGTTCTAGTCGAACGTTAGGAGTGTAATGAGGGGAGAAATCGTGCATGGTTTGTGTTACGATCGTATTCTATAAATGCGTTTTTATTTTTATTTAAAAAAAAAATATTTTACCAGTATTTCAAGCATTGAAGTTCAGTTTTTGTAGTATGATGTTCAAAAATATTATCTGGAAATGTTGAAATATACATGTATTAATTTATATTGAGTTATTCGTTCTATAGTTTGAAATATCATTCATGAGTTGGTTCATTTGTTTACTGAGCATATAATCATGAAGATCCACTCAATTTTGAAGCAGTTGATGAGTTGAGAGATAATCCCAAGTCGTTCGAGTCGAACGTCAGGAGTGTCATGTGGGGAGAAACAGTGCATGGCTTGTGTTACGATCGTATGCTATAAATGCGTTTTTTTTTTTTTTTAATATTTTACCAGTATTTCAAGTATTGAAATTCAGTTTTTGTAGTATGATGTTCAAAAATAGTATCTGGAAATTAATGTTGAAACATATATGTATTAGTTTATATTGAGTTATTCGTTCTATAGTTTGAAATATCATTCATGAGTTGGTTCATTTGTTTACTGAGCCTAATCATGAAGATCCGCTCAATCTTGAAGCAGCTGATAAGCTGAGAGATAATCCGAAGTTGTTCGAGTCGAACGTTAGGAGTGCCATGTGGGGAGTAACTGTGCATGACTTGTGTATGATCGTATCCTATAAATGCGCTTTTTATATTTTTAATATTTCATCAGTATTGAAAGTTTAATTTTTGTAGTAAGATGTTCAAAAATATTATCTGGAAATGTTGAAATATGTATTAATTTATATTGAGTTATTCGTTCTATAGTTTGAAATATCATTCATGAGTTGGTTCATTTGTTTACTAAGCCTAATCTTGAAGCAACTGATGAGCTCAGAGATAATCCCAAGTCGTTCGAGTCGAACGTCAGGAGTGTCATGTAGGGAGAAACTGTCACGACCCGATTAGGGGGTCTAGATGTGACATGGCGAAGGAGAACCCGAAGACTCTCGATCAAGCCATCATAGTACCAAACTAACCCCTTTACTCAAGATTTGCGGAAGCCTAACACATAACTTAATAG
>JBCEWC010015658.1:0-13587 GCA_038996855.1 Solanum aculeatissimum
CAACTCAAGGATGTAGCACAAGTATGGTATGGTCAATGGCTTATGGAGAGGGTGTTGGATGTGAAGGTTGGATTGGAGGAATTTAAAGGGCCTTTCTTGATAGTTTCTTCCCACTCGAGCTTAGGGAAGCTAAGATGACCGAATTTATAAACCTTCGTCAAGGCTCTATGACCATGAGGGACTATGCCCTCAAGTTCACCAAACTCTCCAAGTATACTCCTACACTTGTTTCGGATCCCCGTGCAAGAATGCACTAGTTCATATCGGGTGTGTCAGATTTGGTTGTAAAGGAGTACCGGACAGCTATGCTTACTAAGGAGATGTATATTTCGAGGCTCATGACCTATGCCGAACAAATTAAGGGTAAAAAGTTTAAATAAAGAAGCGTGCATGAGGCGAAGAGGGCCCGACTTGATAATGGGTTCTCAAATGTCAAGGGTGGTGGATTTGGCCTTTTACAACAAGGCCAAGGTTCTAATGTGAAGGTTGCTACTAAGGTGCCTCCTCCTAAGGCCCAAGTTGTGGATGGTCTTCGTGTTCCTCATTGTGGTCGTAATCATTTGGGGGTATGTAGACAAGTTACGGGTGCTTTCTTTAGGTGTGGTAGCTTGGACCGCAAGATTTCAAATTGCCCAAAGAATGTGAAGAAGGACCAAGTTTCTCCCAGTGTTCAAGGGCCACCAAATGCTCCAATTGGTGGTGCTCCAAGGAACAACCGGTTTTATGCTCTCCATGCCAACCAAGAAGTAGAGGAAGCTCCGGATGTCGTCACGGGTATGTTAAAAATCTTTAACTTTGATGCATGTGCTTTACTTGATCTGGGTGCCAATTTATCTTTTGTGACTCCTTTGTTGGCTACTAAATTTGGTGTGAGTTCTGAAACTTTGAGGGAACCTTATTCTGTGTACACTTCCGTGGGTGATTCTATTGTGGCTCGGAAGGTGTATAGGGGTTGTCCCGTGTCGGTGTTGTACAAGGTGTTTCTTGGTGATCTTGTAGAACTTGAAATGTATGATTTTGATGTCATTCTTGGGATGGATTGGTTGCATGCATAATATGCCTCTACTGATTGTAGAACTAGGCGGGTTATGTTTTAAGTCCCTTATGAACCGGTGTTAGAGTGGAAATTCCATAATTAAGGGTAGGTTTATTTCCTATCTTAAGGCTCGGAGAATGATTGGGAAATGGTGTATCTATCACATTGTTCGGGTTAGAGATGTAGAAGGTGAAACCCCTAGGCTTGAATTGGTTCCGGTAGTGAAAGAGTTCCCCGATGTGTTTTCAGAGGATTTGCCCAACATCCTTCCCGATAGAGAGGTGGATTTTGGTATAGACCTTCTCCCAGATACTCAACCCATTTCTATTCCCCCATATCGTGTGGCTCCAGTGGAGTTAAAGGAGTTGAAAGACCAATTGAAGGATTTGTTGGAAAAAGAGGTATATTAGGCCTAGCATTTCTCCTTGGGGTGCTCCGGTGTTGTTTGTGAGGAAGAAGGATGGTTCTCTTTGGATGTGTATTGACTATAGGCAATTGAGTAAGGTGACCGTTAAGAATAGGTACCCGTTGCCTAGGATTGATGATTTTTTTGACCAACTTCAAGGGGTTACTCACTTCTCAAAAATAGACCTTCGTTTGGGGTATCATCAATTGAAAGTGAGGGAGTGTGATATTCCCAAGACAACATTTCAGACTCGTTATGGTCATTTCGAATTTATGGTGATGTCCTTTGGGTTGACTAATGCTCTTGCGGTGTTCATGGATCTCATGAATCGGGTATTTAAGCCTTATCTTGATAGTTTTGTGGTTGTCTTTATTGATGATATCTTGATTTATTCCTGTAGTGAGGAAAAACATATGGGTCATTTGAGATTGGCTCTCCAAACTTTGAGGGAAAAGAAGTTGTATGTAAAATTTAGCAAGTGTGAGTTTTGGTTGGGTGAAATTGCCTTCCTTGGCCATGTTGTGTCCGGTGATGGCATCAAGGTTGATCCTAAGAAAACTGAGGTGGTAAGGGATTGACCTAGACCTTTGACTCCTTCGGATATTAGACGTTTCATTGGTTTGGCCGGCTACTATAGAAGGTTTGTTGAAGGATTTTCATCTATAGCATCTCCATTGAACAAATTGACTGAAAAGAAAGCCAAGTTTGTGTGGACTAGTGAGTGTGAGAAGAGCTTCCAAACATTGAAACATCGACTTACATCTACTTCGGTTTTGACTTTGACAAATGATTTAGATGGATTTGTGGTTTATTGTGATGCATCCCGTATTGGTTTGGGTTGTGTGCTGATGCCACATAGTAAGGTGATAGCCCATGCGTCCCAACAATTAAAGGTGCACGAACAAAATAATCCGACTCATGATCTTGAAATAGCGGTGGTGGTGTTTGCTTTAAAAATTTGGATTCATTATTTGTATGGGGTTCATGTGGATGTGTTCACCGACCATAAAATCTTGCAATATGTGTTCACTCAATGGGATCTTAATTTGAGGCAAAGGAGGTGGTTGGAAATTCTTAAGGATTACGACATGAGTGTTCTTTATCATCCCGATAATGCCAATGTTGTGGCGGATGCTCTTAGTAGACTTTCTATGGGGAGTGTAGAACTTGTATATGAGGGAAAGAAAGAGGTGGCAAAGGATGTGCACCGTTTGGCTAGGTTGGGTGTGAAGTTGATCGAAAACGACGATGGTAGTATCTTTGTGCAAGGTGGATCCGAATCTTCCTTGGTAGTTGATGTTATGGCTAAGCAAGATTTAGATCCCTTTTTAGTGGAGTTGAAGAAGTTGGTTGCCGATGGTAAGAATCAGGTTTTCTCCCATGGGGGAGATGGTGTGCTTCGGTACCAAGATCATTTGTGTGTTCTGGATGTCGATGGCTTAAGGGAGACTATTATGAAAGAGGCTCACAATTCACAATATTCTATTCATCCGCGATCTACCAAAATGCAGCAAGACTTGAAAGGGTTGTATTGGTGGCATGGTATGAAGAGGGATGTGGCTAAATTTGTGTCGGAATGTCCCAATTCTCAACATATGAAAGTAGAACATCAAAGGGTCGGTGGCTTGATACAAGACATTGAGATTCCTACTGGGAAGTGGAAAGATATAAATATGGACTTTGTTATTGGGTTATCCCGTACTAGAGGAAAATTCGACTCCATATGGGTTGTGGTAGATAGAACGACAAAGTCGGCTCACTTCCTACCGGTCAAGACTACCTATAGTGCCGAAGAGGATACCAAGGTTTATATTCGGGAATTGGTGATGTTGCATGGTGTTCCAAGGTCTATCATATCGGATCGTGGTACCCAATTTACTTATCACTTTTGGAGGTCTTTTCAAAAGGGGCTTGGTACAAAGGTAAATTTAAGCACTGCATTCCATCCTCAGACCGAGGGGCAAGCCGAGAGGACAATTCAAACCTTGGGAGAGATGTTGAGGGCTTGTGTGTTGGAGCTTAAGGGAAATTGGGTTGACCATTTACTTCTCATCAAGTTTGCCTATAACAATAGTTTTCATGCTAGCATCAGTATGGCTCCTTTTGAGGCTTTATATGGTAAGAAATGTAGGTCTCCGGTTGGTTGGTTTGAAATTGGTGAGGCGGCCTTGATAGACGCAGACTTGGTGGTTGAGGCTATTGAAAAGGTGAAGATGATTCGAGAAAGGTTGAAGACGACCCAAAGTCGTCAAAAGTCTAATGCGGATGTGAGAAATAGGGACCTTGAATTTTATGTTCGTTATTGGGTGTATGTGAAGGTGTCTTCCATGAAGGATATTATGCATTTTGGCAAGAAGGACAAGTTGAGCCCAAGGTACGTCGGACCTTATGAGATCGTGGAGCGGATTAGTAATGTGGCTTACCGGTTGGACTTGCCTTTGGATATGAGCTCTATTCATCTAATTTTCCATATGTCCATGTTGAGAAAGTTCGTTGGTGACCCCAAGGTCATTGGACCTTTGGAAAGTGTAAAAATTGAGGGGAACTTGACTTATGAAGAAGTACCAATTGAGATTGTGGATACACAAGTGAAGCGGCTTCGCAACAAGGAGGTGGCTTTGGTTAAGGTACTTTGGAGAAATCAAGATGTGGAGAGTGAAACGTGGGAAGCGGAGTTGGATATGAAGGAATGATATCCTTACCTCTTCCAATCTACTCAAGCCTAAGGTACTAGTTTCTATCCTTTAACTTGTCCTAATTCATTGTTTCTTGAGTTTCACGACTTTGCATGCATTCATGAGCTCGAAAATGATTTAAATGATATTTTGTCATGGGTTTTAAATTATTTATGGTATGATGCATGATCCCTTGAGTTTTGGTCAGCATGTCTCTTGTTTTGTGTTTGATGTCCTCAAGCCCTAGTCTTAGCTCATTCGAGGACGAATGTTCCCAAGGGGAAGATGATGTAACGATCCAAATTTTTTTGAAAACTCCTTATGATTGGTATTGTATGATTTTATACTGGTCATGGTTGAGTTTTCGTAGCCACAGGTTGAGTTTAAGTGGCCGAACACAAAATGGATCATTTGGTGGCCTATAGAGGCCGTTTGAACAGTGAACTTTGAGGTAGCACAACTTTTTATTCAGGTTTAACCGTGTGGTCTGCTACATATCAAATTTAATCTCTTTTTTTTAGCTTCACAACATAATTAGTTTCACTCGATTCGTACTTTGTATGAGGAAGTTATTGCAAATATAGTAGGACTGCCTAAAATTCAGAAGACATTGGAGATAGGCCTTGAAAATGGCCCAAGGAAAGGACCACGGATCTTTTGAGGGTCCACGGTCCATGTGGGGATTCGTGCCATGGTACAGTGAGCTGGGAGTGTTCAAGGCCCACTCCAGAACACAAGGCATGGCTAACGGACTACCCCACGGTCCGTGAGACCTTGTACGACCCATTAGGTGGTCTGTTTGGTGGGGAAGTGTGTTGTTCGTCTTTTGGGGTGGATTCATGGACCAAGTATGGATCCACGGACCAGTTCACGGTCCGTGTGAAGCCACATGGTCCATGAAACCTCCCGTCAAGTGGTCCATAAAGTCCTCCGAGAGTTCGCATTGAAGTTATGGTTGATGGTACCTTGTACGGTCCGTGTAGCAGGTTCACGGGTACTGTAGCTCCTCCGTGTCACTCTGTTTGACAGTTAAAATTCCGTTTCATTAATGGTAATTTCATGATTTAATTAACCCCTAGGCCC
Organism: Solanum aculeatissimum; assembly: GCA_038996855.1. NCBI lineage: Eukaryota > Viridiplantae > Streptophyta > Magnoliopsida > Solanales > Solanaceae > Solanum > Solanum aculeatissimum. The sequence goes on from JBCEWC010015658.1 coordinate 5,201, forward strand.
CATTTAGGTATCCTAAAGTCTCCTCAACCCCTAAATCAAGACCCAAACCCCTATTCATCCATTCTAAGACTCCTCTATACACTTTGAAGAATTCTAAATTGCTCTTGACCTCCATTGTTGAAGCTTGAAAAAATTCAAGGAAGACAACCTTGCTCACTTGAAACTTTAATTCCTTTGATCATTGTGAGGTATATGGGATTTAATTTAAGGATCTTCTTTCATCCTTGAAGACCCAAGAACCCTAACCTTTAAATTATGATTTTAAGCTTCTTCAAGTTATAGGTTCTTCCATTATTGATGTAATTTAGTGTTGGGAATTGTGTGCTATAGTTTTTAGGTGATTTAAACATGTTTTAAGCTTTAATTTTATGAATGTTCATTGAAACCCTTGATGAATCAAATTGCATGTCCCTTTCATGATTTAATTATGCATAGGTAAATTGCATTAAGCTTTATTTATGGATTTTCAGATGATTTATGATGAATTACCTTTCAAATTGTGAAATTAAGATTTGTATTCCATTATCCATGTTCTTGATCCTCATTAATGACATATGCATGGATATTGTTATGTTTAAACTCTTGATAAAATTCATGTTTTGAATGTAATCTTAAGACTTGTGATCACATAGTCTCCTTGCCATGGCTCTTTGAGCATATTAGGTGCTTGCACCACATTGACGTGTTTGAATGCTTGATATGATAAGCTATGTAGATGAGCTACTCTTATTGCATTGACATGGAATGATCATGAAATATTTTGTAAACTCTTGATGGACCTTGGCCTAAGGATGAACATGATTTGAACTACGGTTTGTTTTGGCTAATGATGCATGTCTTGAATATGAATGTGAGTCTTCCGATTTGAAGTTGCATGTACCTATATCTATTCCCGTGGGATGAGACTTAGTACCATGGGATTGGAAGTGGGTGGACTATTTCCACGGGGTCCATACTCCTTTCCGTCAAACCATGTGCCACCATGGGTTATCTCCCTAGATAGGTAGTTACATGTCATGTTTATCCCTTGTTTCAAGGGTGTCTAGGGTACTACTTGGCAAGTAGTCCGGATCCGGGTAGTGGCTCACTCGGGTCTTCCATGTTGTTGGTTGAGGTTACATCCCTGCTTTATATTGATCAGATGATTGCATTTTATGCATCATGGCATAACATCTTGTTATATTACTCCTTGGCTAAGTTCATTCCCTTCGTATCACATGTCCCCTTGTCATGTTGCTTGGTCACACTATATTGTCATATGCATTTCATGCTCGCATACTTAGTGCTTAATTGCGTTAACCCATATTCTTGTCTACATGTTCTAACCATGCAGGGACCGGAGATGATTTCTACATTCTACCAAACGACGCGTGATTCTTGATTGAAGACTTTGCTAGTGGTAAGCCCTTTTGTTCAAGGGCAATAACCACCGTCTATCTACCTATTTTATGTTATGTTATTTACCTTCTTATGTATTGAGGGTGAGCCTCAAACTTGTTGGGGCCCCGCTCATTCATTTAGAGGCTTGTTGGACCATTCTAGACTCTTGTACGTTGACTTGCTATGTTAAACACTTGGTTATGTAATACGATATTATTTAGCTTTGAATGTTCTAGATGCTGCACTACAAGTGTTTCAACAATATAACTAACCCCAAATTGGGAAAATAATTTGCATTTAATCAATGGCAACATGTTTACAATTTCTTGATCACCGCATATCCAAGCTCAATTGCTCACATAGTCAACTCAAGATTTCTCAAATCCATTTGGGGATTAATTTATCAAGAAAGGACTATTTAATGAGTAAATGATCCTCATCCATGGCACTATCTGAATCAAAGATATAGATCATCCATGACAGAATACTAAGGACTAGAGACATGATATTATATCCGCATATTTGTCATTTATGCACACGGTTTGCCAATATTTAAAATTATTCATCTATTCAATTAGCCAAAGCAAAAGAAATAATAAAAATAAACATTGCAAAATAAAAAAAAATAAACATTACTCTATTACAACCCAAATTAAAATTTATCTGCAACCTAATAAAAATTGTCTAAATACTGATCAATAGCACCATCATCAAAACAAAATAACCATCATTGTCTCATCAATAATAAAAATACAGAACAGAGGGTATTCCTCAAACTTACCCCCTCCTAAAGAAATAAACATTTCCTTCAATGTGCAAAGGACAACAAATAAGGTAAGTATAAGAGAGAAGAATGAGTATAAGAATCCCCCTGTCAAATCACATATCATGTTGTGGTGGTGGTAGTGAGAGAGCTAAAGAAGATGTCATGGGGGCATCAATGCCCTCTTCTTATGGTGTGCTCTCAAGATAAATATCAGGCCTAATAGGCTTAAACGCACTCACACCGGATATACCAATGATGGACTGATCTAGAATAGAGTCTACAATTCTTGCCTCCACCATTTTGTCCTCCACTCTAACCAGTTTCTCCTGGTCCTCTTGGTTGTGCTCAACTCCCATCATCTCATTATCAGTCTCTAGGGTACTTACTTCGTGATTCTAATTATCATTATCACCCAACAATCCTATATTTAGGCCTTCACTTGGGATCGTTGTTGCATCCCTCTTTAGGGGAGGATTTTCCAACCCATAAAAAAATGTACCCAAGTTAGTGGACTGTAGATATGTCACCTTCTTATTCAACTAATCGATGTCGTCTATCAAAGCCAAAGTTTCCTTGTCACCACCACCTGATTTTTCAATATCTAACATCCTATTCCTCAAGTTAGGGAATACCTTTTCATGGTCATCAAAACTAGAATCCAGTCTATCTATCCTAAAATTATATGCCTTATTTAGATCCTTATGTTTCACCTCAGCCACAATATATGGCTTTAATTCCTTAGCTATGGATGTGTCCACTAATTTATGTATAGATGACTCAATCGGTGTGGCCGAAAGATCAGTGACCTTGTCAAGCCAACCTAAAGCAAGAATATTGGCCTTTATAAAAGGGGGTTGGTCATCTATGGCTTGTGTCCTTGTAGATGGAGTAGGACCAGAAGTAAATGATAAAGTAGGTGAGAAATATATACTTGTCTCGCTGCCCAATAATATAGCATTGGACTCGAGAGCTTCAATGTCAATCACCCATGTTTTGTCAACTGGCTTCTTCCTAGATCTATCCTATTCATCCCTCAAAAACTCATCTTAGATCTTCCTGTTATCAGTTAATGCCGATGGAGTCACTTCTACATCCGTCGTTTTATTGCTTGGGACTTTGACTTTTTTGTATACTACGATAATAAGGCTTGGAAAGGGAAATAAGGTTTGCATTTGCTTTACCCTTGTGAGGATTTTAGGATCAATGATTGCACCACGATTAATTCTCTGGCCTTCCATCATACAACCAACCAATGCCGCTTTAACATGTCGAAGAATCGACTCATTTTTTGATGGCATTAGGTTGTTGCTGATAAAACTAAACCAAAATCGTGTTGGAACATTCATTCCTTTCTTTTTAATGATAGCTCCTTCTTCTAACAATGAAGAAGCTGGGATACCAATCATTGGGGCCAAGTATGCCTTGATGTCGTCAAAAGTTCAGAGTTATAATAGCTCTCCCAAACAGCCCCCAACTCTAACTATGCATCCCAGAGCATCATTCATCTCAACTTCTCCACATAGAACTTGTACAACCTTGACCTCTACAACATCAAGAGCTTTTAGCATAATTGGCACTTTCTCTCTGCTTTTAGGAATAACTTACCCAAAGGCTATATAGAATTCACGGACCAGGGATGGATATATGGATTATGAGGTTTGGTAAACACTTGTAAATTGTCGAACTCAAAAGTTTTTAAAAAATCTACATATCTTTTGCTTAATCTTGCTGTTGATAACTATTTACCTCTAGGATAGTTGTATGCCCTTTAGTCCTGAGCCTGTTCAAGAACTCTGGCTCTGTGGCTTCCTGAGTTTGTTGTGCAAGAAATTCATATAAGGCCTTAGTTTTGGACTCACTCTTACACCTTTTGGGGATAAAGTACTAGCAAGGGAGAGTAGCCTCGTGTATTTTTCTATAGTATGCTTTCGCTTAGCCATTCTGCAGAACACTCTTCAACACCTTTTTGAGAAGTATTGACAAATAACAAGAACAAAATTTGAGCATATGAAAGAAAATCATAGTAGATAGGTTAGTTAGAACACAATTATATTTGGCAAATCGCCAAACTGATTCGTTGTTCAAACAGACCATCACCTATTTGCACATATTTCAGGCTTAGGATCACTGTTACTTCCAGCGATGTAGATGCATATTATGCGCTATGCCAAATTTACTTCACAATGTTAATATTCCATCAACAAAAGTTACAACAATCCTTGAAGAACCACAACTAATGAAGGTTGTGCATGTGTAAATTGAGCGCATTGTTGAATACACTAAGGTGGTCAAAATTACCATCACTTGTTGTGACTAGTGCAACCCATTATCTATTTCTTAACTGTTTTGGCAATTTTGCGACTCACATAGATAATAACACATACTAACCCGCCATAACACATCATAGCATTCTTAACCAATTGCTAACATTATCACAAGGTCCCTATTGCTATACACTCGATCAAACAATGATTTTCCCTTAAGAATGTCACCGAATCCATCATAGGGCAAATTCAATAGCTCAAATAAGGTTAAGGGTTACTCAGACATCACCTATACCCTATAAAAACATTCAATCAAATAGGCAATCACAGATCACCAACACATTCACAAGTTCATGGCATAATTTCAATTGAACACACTCAAGCATCATGTCCAACACAAGTAAGGGACTACAACCATAAACAACCCATCATTAAAAAAAAACCCTCTAATCTTACATTTAACCGAACTCATTACCACAATTTTAAAAATTCAGAGTAGGATACTAAAATCCATAATAAATCATTCACACATGCAACATAGGATTCAAAAACAAATCCTAAGTCCTACCTATTCAATTCTAAAGTATCATTTTTCACATTACAAAACCTGATCTACACCACAACAATGACGTTCTTCAAAAATCTTAAACGAGGGTAAAAAACATACCTTTGACAGATGAGATTCAATGAGACTTGTAATGATGCCCTTTGATGAGACTCCTCAACTCTTTATGTTAAAAACCTCAAAGAAAAGAAAGGAAAACAAAGTGGTATGCACAAGAAGTGAAAAGGAGGTAAGGTAAAAAATGTGAGATCTGAGACATTTGAAAAGCCTCAAATAAGTAGGCTATAGTGTATGATCAGCGGTATAAATTCACTCCACCTAGAGGTGGTCGGCATAGTGCCTAACATGCTTCAGATCATATTTTTTAATAAAGAGCTTACCTTGCTTCCGACCCTGAAGTGCAGTGACACTGACCATCAATAACCGAAATTGGTGATTCACCAATGGAACTATTTGTTTGCCAAATTTTACAGCACCTCCAAGGTCACCACTCGACTCAAAATATAGTTAAATTGAAGACTACCTATCAAAATCAGTGATGCATCGAGTGAACTATCATGTTCTCCTCTGCCAAGTTTCCACTTCACATTCTCCTTGTCAACCCTGCACACATCAACACCTATTATACAACTAAAAAGCAATAAAAACTCACCTTGGGTTGCCTCCCAAGCAGTGCCTTAGTTAACATTGTGGTACGACGTAGTTCCACTTCTCATCACGTCACTACTAATTTCTCCATTAACAACAATACCCCTAGATTATCTCCTAGCTTTAGAGCCTTGCAAATGTTTAAAGGAACCTTCTTATAATTCACTCTAAACCTAAAATATCCACTCTCGACATCCACAACTACTCTTTCGGTGGCTAGGAATGGCCTTCCCAATATAATTAGTACATTTGTATCTACCTCACAATACAGGATTATGAAATCAACAGGGACAATAAATTTGTCCAGCTTTACCAGCACGTCATGTAAAATCCCCATTGGTCATTTAATAGACCGTTCAACTATTAGTAGCTGCATTTGGTTAGGGAAGGGGTCTCCAATCCTAATTCCTCAAATATGGCTAGGGGGATGAGATTTATACTTGCCCATAAGTCGCATAGCACTTTACTAGACTTTTGTAATGATTCAAAAAATTTTGAACTTTGTAATGGTTGGTCAAGGTCAGTGATGAAATATTAATGGTTAAATTTTGGTACCCATGGGTTGTATTTAAGTGGCTGGATTCATGGGATTCATTTTGGTGGAAGGTAGTAAGGTCGTTTAAGCAGCACTGACTTTGAGAGGTCATATATTTTTGTAAAAGATGAACTGTGTGGGCTATTATATGTCAAATCAAATCTCTTTGAGTTATCTTTGCTACACACCAAGTTTCACTCAATTTAGAGTTTGGATGTGAAAGTTACGGCCTTTGCAGTGAAACTGCCCATAATTGGAAGTATACTGGAAAATGGTTATGGAATGGGGTCTAAGGGTTGGACCATGGACCATTTGATGGTCCACGATATGTAGTGGTTCTCATGGGTTGGTCCAGTGTGATCCTAGGGGTTGTGGGCCAATACATGGACCAAGTGTGGTCCCACGGACCACCTCACGGTCCGTGTGGCCCTTCACAGCCTGTGGTGGTCCTGTGGGATGATCTAGTGATATTGCCAAGGTTTGGGGTTGGACTCTGGACCAAGTGATGCTCCATGGACTAGTACACGGTCCATTTGAATCTACACGGTCTGTGAGGCCCCTCGTGTGTTGGTCCAGAAAGTCCCCCGAGAGTTCAAGCCAAAGTTGAGACCATTTGAGGTCTCACGAACAGACTCATGGTCCGTGAGCCTCTAGACGGCCACTGGGTGCCTTCTGTAAGGCACTGTCTTCAGTGATCCCCTCTATTTCATTAATGGTTAATTCATAATTTAATTAGATCCTATGCCCTTTTTTAGCCTTTCTAAGGTCTCCTAACACCCCTAAATTAAACCCTAATTCCCTTTCATCCATTCTAACACTCTTCAATCCTGAAACCCACTGAGATATAGGAAGGGGACCCTGGGAGAGGGAATCTGACTCATGTTATGCATGAGGTATACACTGACCCTGAACCTGCCTATAAAACCTTTGATAAGTCCCCTCTCATTCAGGAAGAATTAACCACACCCTAAAAGACCACTAGAGGAAATATAATAAAGGATATGGGACTAGTGGCTAGTACCAGCCATATAAACAAGTATACCAAGGGAATCAAACCAAATAAGAAAAAGAGGAATGCCATCAAGAAAAAGTTGGATAATCAACATAATCAAAATGAAACTTCTTTGAATATAGAGAAGAACTTGAAAACAGATAAGAATGGTGGGAAAGAAACTCTTCATCATAAAAAAGGGATTAATAGCCAGGAAGAAAGCACAAAAAAATGTACTATTAATAATACCCCCACTCTTGAGGAGGAGGATGAATATCAAGTGATACACTCAGAGGATGAATGTGATCAAGACAATATTCCTTGTAAAGAAGGAGAGGAAGAGGAATGATGTGAGTATCTCTTACAAACCTCTAATACTGATAAAGATTTAGAGGTTAACAATGAAATTCAAAGGGTTACAAACCAACAAGGACTGTCTCCTAGAAGTGTAACAACCCGAAAATTTTTGAAATCTACTTATGGTTGGAATTATATGATATAATACAAGACATGGTTTAGTTTTTGTAGCCTCGGGTTGAGTTTAAGTGGCCGAATGCAAATTAGGCTAGAAAGTGGCCTAAAGGGACAATTTTGACAATCAACTTCAAATAGTCATAACCTTTGATGTGGGATGAACCATGTGAGATACCACCTATAAAATTGAAGCTCTTTGAGTTAATTTGAAACAAAAGTGGTTTCACTCAATTTGGATATCGGACGAGGGAGATATGGCCCAAATAGTGAGACTGTCTAACATTCGGAAGCCATTAGAGATAGGCTCAGAAAAATGGCCAAGGACATTTGCACGGATCGTTAAACATTGAACGGTCTATATAGTACCTCTTGTGATGTTCCAGTGAGCTTGGGGTGTCCTGGAACCACCCCTAGGCCAAGTCCAAACCAACGGAAGCTTGAACGGATCATTTGACACCAAACGACCCGTTTACTGCCTCGTGGAGTGAGGCAGTAGCTAGGCCAAGCCAAGGCTGATGGTTTTGAGTCTAAGTATGGTTTGACGGTAGGTTACACGGTCCGTCCAAGTTGAACGGACCGTTTGGTGGTCTGTTAAAGGTAACATAATGTCCTCCGAGAGTTTCATGGAAAAGTTGGCTAAGTACAACTTGATGGTCACTTGAATTGTCCGTGTGACCATTTCACGGTACTGTAGCTTCCGTTTGGGTGTTGTGTTCAGTGAAAAGTTCCGGTTTATTAATGGTATTTTCGTGATTTAACATTTC
>JBCEWC010015659.1:0-13587 GCA_038996855.1 Solanum aculeatissimum
TTATGATTATGTCCCATGTTATGGTAATGGCTTGTGTTTCCATGTTATTATAATGACTCGTATGTTGAGCATGATGTGTATGACTATGTGCTATGTGCAAGCATGTCTATCCCTTTCCCGTATTGTCCCCATATCTTGAGTTTCAAGTCCCTAAATCCCTAGAGCTTATGTGCTACATGTTTAGCTTCCGCATTTCCGAACCGATGATGAGTGTAATGGTGCTGTGATGGCTTGATCGAGGGTCTTCGGGTCCTCTTTCGCCATGTCACATCTAGGCCCCCTATCCGGGTCTTGACAAATAGGTAGATTTCAGAGATGAAGTCTACGATGCCTAGACATGGGTTGTGGAATCCTATACGGCCGTAAACCCTTCCGTGAAACCTGCTGACTATGTTTTCCTAGTTCATTTTGGATTTGGTTTTTACTTAGTAGAACTAGGTTTTTAGGTTTCTTTTATGAAATAAGAGAGGCAGAACGACAGAAAAAAACTTGGGAAACTTTTCTTTCATAAAAGAAACCTAAAAACCTATTTATACTAAGTAAACTCTCTTTGTGTGATTTTTACATTAATTCTATAGCATTGTGATTTCTTGAAGATTGGGATTTTTTGCTCTTTAACTTTATCATCATAAATGATTAATTATGCTATTCCTTATCATGATTAATTTATCTATCCTGATTATGCTTAGTTAAATTCATAACTAGGATTGGGGGAACCATGAAGAACTAACAAGGTAAAACCATATAATTTGTAATTCTTGGAAAGTTTGCATGCATATATTGATTATTTCTCTTTGTTTTAATTTCTTTCTAATGGGTGGTAAATGTTAGAACTTGTCTAGTGTTACTGACTAGATCAAGGTAGTAGTGAATAGGAAAAGAGAATACTTAATAGGATTAGGTTGATATTTTCTTGTCTAATCAACCAAACTAAATCAAAGGGAGGTTGTACTAGAACAATAGGTAATAGTTAATAATGTCACATTGCGTCGATGGATCAAATCACATAGTGATATTTACCTCTAACCTGGATCATAGGGTTTGGTAAACTTACTATGCTGCATGCTACACACTAAAAAAGATTGTGATTGTTTGGTAAAACCATGTTAGGAAATCATGGGGAACACAATACCCTAGTTACTTCTTCTAATAATTTTACAACACTTGCACTATTATAGGTTTATTTTTGGTAAAATCATAAAACTCCCTTTTCTGGGAGATAAGTAGGTTAATCACCTCGAATTGCTTTGAGTTATCCTAAGTCTACCATATTTCCTGTGGGTTCGACCCTAACCTTGGTTATGTTATATATCTTGACAACGGACGCTTTAACTTCTGAAAAGAAGGTGTAGCAATAGGCAACATCAAGATTTTGGCTCCTTTGCCGGGGAATACGGCTAGACTTGTTTAATTCGAGTTATTTGGGAGTTAATCCTTATTTACCATACTTTATGTTTTTGTTGTTTTTATTTCAGTGTGCAGGTGTAGTATATGCACAAGTGTCGAGAAAATCCCTTGACTCCGTTTGACGTTGAGATCTAAAGGACGCTAAGGATAATGGCCTAGGATAATGTGAACAACGCTACAAATGACACAATGAATGCAACACTAATTCAGAGCAATGACAATAACACCCCACCTCCACTAAATACACCACCACAGGTCCTTGAAGACATATCTAATACATAGAATCAATATTGGCTTGACCCTAGGTGATGGATGTCATGGGAGCTATTGTGTTACCTCCACTGGCAGATGACACAAAGTTTATTATATCGAGTGGGTTGTTTCAAATGTTGAAAAATCACGGGTTGTTCGTGGGCTTACCATTAGAGGATACACATAACCATCTACACAATGTTGTATTCGTCTATAAGAGTATGATGGAAAACCATAATCTATCCATGGATGTTGTTGGGCTTCGTGTTTTGCTAATATCTCTCAAAGGCAATGCAACGCTATGGTTATTTAAATTCCCATAGAGTTCAATCACCTGTTAGGCTGAGTTGCAGAGGGCCCTTTTGGAGAGGTTTTTCCCAATATCAAAGAAGCTGAAGTTAAAGGCCTAGATCAACAACTTTGAGTAGTTGTCTAATGATTCACTCAGAACCATTTAGGAGAGATTCACAAAGTGCTTAAAGAGTGTCCCAGACCACAAGATTGTTGACAAAGCCATGGTGGAGATTTTTTATCGAGTTCTAGATGGAAATAACTAAGTTGTCACAAACACAATTATGGGAGGCTCATTTATAGATAAGCCATTTTAGGAGGTTCCAGAGAGGATGGAAAAAGTGGTCAAGATGAATCGTGCATGGGGGACGAACGACAATTCAACTACAAAAATTTCGTTCTCAGTCAGTACAAGTTTGGTCCAAGCAAAGATAAGTGATGATGTGATGCAAGAGCTTGCTCGAATTAATACTAATGTGGAGTTATTGATGAATAGAACCAGGAAGTGTGAATGCAGTATCTCATCACACTCTACAAGCACCAAGGCTCCAATCAGGACTATTGGTGCCAAGGTCAAGAAAATCAAGGTCGGAACTATAACAGGGATGAAGCCTTCAGACACAATAATCTCAGAGGCTACTATGACAGGAACAAGGGCGACAGAGATGCTGATTGGGGATGCAAATATGGTTACAGAAATGGTCCATATGTTCAACCACATACTTGAGACTCCGATACTGGTATCTCTAGAGTGGAGGAGATGTTTGATAACCCATTGAAGAAGGTTGACACTCAGAATGAGACATTAGAAGGGATAAAGTCTAACATCTCAAACATTAATAAAAAAATCAAGTCTCATTCTGTTGTTATAAAGTAACTTGAGTAACAGTTCGGTCAGATGTCCACTCAACTGAACCAGCGCTAGAAAGGTACATTACCAAGCAATATAGTTCAAAATCCTAAGAATGAGGGGTAGTGTATGGCTATGACTACTCGTGGTGGCATACAAAGCATTGAACCTCCAATGCTAGTTGAGGATGATATTATTCCTGAGGAGATAGTGGAGACCAAAGAAGCAGAAACCAAAGATGTTTGTGCCAAGGATGAGGAAAGTGATGCAGCGCCAGCACCACAAAAGTTGAAACCTATTCCTTGATCTCTTCCTCCCTTCCCTAGAGGCTCAAAAAGAAGGAAGAGAAAGGTAAATTCGAGCACTTAAGCTCCATGCTAAAGAAAATCTCCATCAACATTCCTCTCATTGAAGCATTGAAGAAGATTCCTGAGTATGCAAAGTTCATGAAGGACCTGTTTACCAAAAAGTAGACTGTGCGTAAAGAGATCTCTCAAGAGCTCAAACATTGCAGTGCGATTGCTAAATAGTCCTTAGTGCAGAAATGATAAGATCCTGGGGCATTCACCAACCCATGCACCATTGGAGACATTGAATTCATAAAGGCATTGTGTGATCTAGGCGCCAACATAAATTTAATGCATTTTGTGATTTTCAGAAAGCTAGGCTTGGGAGCCCCTACCCCTACAAACATACGATTGTTGATGGCTGACTGAACGGTGAAGAAGCCTGTGGGGATACTATATGATGTCCTTGTCAAAGTGGATAAATTCATAATTCCTTCAGACCTTTGTGACTTTGATTGCAAGGTCAACATAAAAGTCCCAATCATCTTGGGAAGACCTTTACTAGCCACTGGACGAGAACTAGAGGACATGGAATCAGGACAAATCAAGTTTCAATAGAATGATGAAGAATTCTTTTTCAACATTTTTCAGTCGATGAAGAGGCCAAATAAATGAAGATGGAAATTTAGGCCATTGATGAAGTCTGAGTAATCAGGTGGTCCAAGTTGTATTGCCACAATAAATCAGGCACTACTTCGGAGGCAACCCAAGATATTTAATTTAATAGTAGTAGTTGTGTTTTTTTTAGCTTTTTAGACTTATAGGTAGTTTAATTTTCTACATTTTATTGTAATTTTTGGACTCTGGACTGGTGTCATAAAGGGTAACAGTGTGCTCATGAAGGTTATGTAGGAACAAGACCAAGTCAACCATCTTGGCCTGAGGAAGCAATAAGAAGTTCTTCTACGACTTGTTCTATGGGCAGTTGTCCAGACCATGACCCATACACTATCTCGTAGAACACTTCCAGTGAGATAAATAGAGTGCACTCCAATCCACAAGCCAACTTTATGACCCATAGATAATAATACGGGTCGTGAATGTGGTTCACGGACTCTAGGTTAGTTTTCTATATTTGACTAAGTGTTGGAGGCTTGTACGACTCATTATACGAGCGGTGCTATATTATATGGCTTGTAGACATGTCTGTGAAGCCAATCCCCTAAATCAAGGCTTTGGCAGTCTATGAGACCATGGCATACAAACTATAAAATCTTCTACGACCCGTGATTAGGGTTTCATAAAAGCCTGGGCCTAATTTTTAAATCGACCCAGTCAAGAATATAAAAGAGGGGGTGATGTCGCTTAAACCGACTACTCAATGGTAGAAAGGGCAGTCGTCATTAGTATAATAACCCATCTTTAGAGGTTAGGGTCGGATCCCATAGGGAATGGAATCATTGTTCAAAGAGGATTTGGCTTGTTGGACTAAGTAATTATAGGATTTGGGGGGGGTTACAATATCTAAAACAGAGTTCAGATAACAAGTTCTAATTAATTGAATTAACAACTATTAAGGGAGATATTGGGGATGTGCAAATATGAGACTCGATCTATTAAATTGGTCTAAACACTTGACTACATGAGTTGATATTGAGTGAATAAGCTAGGTTGCTTGTAACCCAAATCATCTTTCAAAATGGGTGTTTCTTGTGAACCCCCTAGGATATCACACGCAGAACGCTGAGGATATGCTTGGACCAAGAAGTTAAACAAAACCCCTAATACCTTGACAATTGAGTTTTTGACATGAACTTCAATTGAAACCCTATATGATTTTCAACCATTATATCTATTCCACACTCTAATATGCGCAAGTAAGAATCAAATCAGAGATCTAAACAAAATTCCAAGTTTACAACCTCAAGATTTACAACAATCCTAGGAATGGATATAAATTCACCCAAATTAACTACAAATATGTCAAAATATCACAGACCTAATCAACAAATCAAAGACCCATAGGCTTTTAGCCACACATGTTACAACTTAAAGATTGATTCATAGTAGCTGAAGTCATGGGTAACAAGATTGAATACAAATTAGACGATTCTCATCAGAAGCTCTTCTCCAATTTGATGTCCAATTTCCTCAAAAACCCTACTTTTCCTTGTACTCTAAGAAGAAGGTTCTATGTACTACTACTACTACTAATTATTCTAAATTAGAATGAAAGATGTTGTATAATATCCATTCAAAAAATTCTTATATACTTCACGAAAATATGTGAAAGTTTGTGCTGTGAAATATCGTTCGACGGTCAAGGCTGGCCATCGTCGAGCAGTCCGATGATGCACCAAATATCACTTGACCGTTTTCCCGTGTGTCTTTAAAAGGCTTTCTTTGCTGTAACTTTAGGAGATGACTTCTTGCTCCACTTTTTCAACTTTGGAAATGCACTAAACTACTCCTTATATCACCTTTCTTACAGTGCTCTGGGGCTCTAGGTTCTGCAACTTTAGGTGGTTACTTATGACATCAACGAACCTATGAGAGAGCGGTTACATGATGAACCTATGAAATCTGAGGCCATTGTGAGTCTCGTGGTTCATTAAAGAAGCTCAGCGTCCATCATGATGTGGGAATAAAGGTACAATAGACATGGGTGGCTGCCAGACAGTCAGGGTAGCATAAGTCACAGGCCATAGTAGTAGGACCTCCCTAGTCTGATGAGGGAGGCGCCAGGCAGAGTAGCTCTATCCAGATGACCTCAAGTAGAGAGGGGTCAGGGTTAGGAGCAAGAGATAGAGCTGGTTCCAGTACAGGAGAAGAGTCAGATTCTGACGCTGCAAAGTTTGCCCGACAACACCATCATTCCAGATGTGCTGACCAGTAGGTGGTGCATGCTCGGGATGTAAAGGGTGTACCGAGATTATATATTGTATGATGAGCGAGGTCGTCAGACCTACACTATCTTCGGGGAGCCCTGACCTATCACTATCAAACTCGACAATGCCCCTGGGCTAAGAGAGACTATGATGAGGTATGGGTTGGAGAGGTTGGAAGCTCTATCGAGGAAGTACTCCCTGACAATGGTTAGAGACATTTATGCATCATACGCTGCAATAGTTGCCTGCTCGACCCTAAAAGGAAAGTCATACTTGACACAGATAAATTTTGGTAGGCTATTCTTAGATCATGGATCTGGCTGACACATGCAAATAATACACTCACACTGAATCACACAGTACTGGTTGCCAACATCTTGGCTGGATGTGACATATATTGGGTTAGGTTGATTGCAGAGCAGATACATGAGGCGACCTTGAGGAGATATTTTTCGAGGTGATTAACCAACTTATCTCCCGAGGAAGGAAAGTTTTTTCGAATTAAAACTAATAAAAATGAAACTAATGCAAGTGATGTGTAATCAGTAGAAGAGCTAACTAGGGTGATGTGTTCCCCATGATTCCCTAACTCAGTATTATTAGATAATTATAATCTTTTCCAGTGTGCAAATGTAGGACAGTAAGTTAAGTTTACCTAAACCTTTGATCCAACATATGGGTAAATTTCATTATAGAACTTGATATGTCTCTGCAATATGACATATTAAGCCTTACCATTTTATCCCAGTATGACCTTTCCTTGATACAATTTGGTTGATTAGATGAGAACAAATCAATCGAATCTTGTTAATTGTCCTCTTTTCCTATTCATTTCCTGCTTGATCCGATAAGTAACACAAAGCTAGTTTTAACATAGGCCTTCCGTTAAAAAATAATTAAAGTGAAGAGGAATAATTAATACATTCTTATACACCTTCTAAGAATTACAAAATATCTAATTTTACCTCGTTAGTTCTTCATGTGACACAACCCTACTTGTGGATTTTGCTACTCATGATTAGTATAGATGTAAGAATTATGAAGTAGAATAACATAATTTAGCACTTACACAAAGGAATTGATGAACAAGAAATCTAACTCTTCAATAGAAATCAAAGTACGAATCAAGACATAAAAGTTGTTTTTTTCTTTCTAAAACTACTAAAAACTATGATGTAGTACGAACTCTCTAGAAACTTAATGAAAAATAACCTAAAAACCTATTTATAATGTCTAAAATACAAAGCCTAAATAGAATAGGAAAACTGTGTTAGTACACTCCACGGGAAAGTTCACGACTCGTAATCTAATCCATGGCTCATGTGTTGGGGTTTTTTGGTCTTCAACTTGAATCTGGAGATATCTTTTGTGAGATCTATCCACAGTACATGTAACATTTTATGGCCCGTAAAGGTTTTCATCTGATGGAATTTCAGAACTTCTCCACTTTCTGATCCTCAGGGCACAACTGCACGCTATGACTCGTGAATTAATCTATGAATCGTCTGCATGCTTGTAGAGTCACATTCAAAAAATTCACCACTCACTGGAAATTACTATGAAACCCTATTTGCGGCTTGTGAATTATTCCATGATCCGTGAAGGGTTTCATGGATCACCAAAAACTACTGCTTCAACATACTTTGCCCAAAAACTATGTCAATATTGAAATCTTGCAAAACAAACACAAAAACATATCAACTCTACTAACATCTCTTTGAGAACACACAAAATTTTATGTTTTAAGCATAAAAAATGCTGCATTTTGGTAGAATATCAGTTAGTTATAGGCCTTGGTGAAATATGAGAAGCTATGGCCTATAACTACTAATTTTTGAGTCCGAGGGGTTTTCTTGCCTATGTTCTTTCCCCGAGGACATTTTCTCTTTGTTGAACCGACATGTTTAGGATGTAAAGGTAGTATTAGTAGCTTATAGTACTTATGTATATGGCATATGATTGTGTTTTATTGAAAAACGATACCCATAATTTTTTTTTGTTTTAGGTAGTCTTGATAACATCCATGTGAACTTGATTAATTGACATCACTTGTTCTGATAAGTGAGATGCAATTTTGATAAAAAGCATGATATAAGAGTCTGAGTTGATAGTGTAATTAGTGCCAAGTGTGTTAGCCTATTTGTATGATTCGCATACTGTGTTTTGATTCAGAACTTACCCTGTTACTCTGACTTAGCCTGTAGGTTAGTTTGTTAGAAAAGGATCTTAGGCCATTGTTCATATTAGTCCACTTAGCCTAAATAACCAACCAAATGCTTGATGTATCCCTTGATATGAATATTTAAGCCTTGCATGTACCTTTATCTTTGTAGACACCTAAGTAACCAAGTCTTCTTGATTGTTAAATCCTGAAATTGGCCCTAGTCCTTCCTTGAACATTGTGCACCTTGACTGAGGAAAAACGCTTAAGTTGAGAGTGAATACCAAAAGTGGCCCTGGTTGGTAGGTTGGATATTGTGTACCTTGACTGAGGCAAAATGCTTAAGTTTAGAGTGGCCACCAAAAGTGGCCATGGTTCGTAGGTTGGATATTGTGCACCACAACTCAGGCGAAAAGCCTAAGTTGAGGGTGGCTAGTGTAAAGGTGGTCAAAATAAATGGGGAGGAAGTTAGTGATACAAAAAAAGGGAAAATGTGCTATGGCATCAAGAAAAGATGACTAAATAATGAGCTAAAACGAAGCATGTGAAAATAGAGAGCAATCAACTAAGAATGAGAATAAGGCACCCTGAAAAGTTGAAATAGGTAAAATGCAGGAGTGAGAAGTATCAGTATTGGTAATGAAAAATTGTAGGAAAACACAGTATCAAAAAGGGCCTTTAGTCACTATTTTCCAAAGTATCATACCAAAGCCCCCTGAGCCTATGTTACAATCCAAAAAAGTCCAATAGTGATCCTAATTGTAGTATTCAAAGGTCATAATCGTGAGTATAGTGGCAAGCATATGGTATTGATCACAGTGTGTGAATATCTGTTATGAGTGTGAGTGAGTTTGTTTAGTCCCAAACATTGAATCTGAAAATACTTGCATGAGTGAGATATGAGACTTCTTTTTGTTAGGGCACTTGCATTATATTATTGATTCTAGGCTATCTCAATGATTGTTACTTATCTATTGTTACCTTATTTGTCATAGTTGCACTGTCACATGTATTGATCTGCATTGGTTTGTTTGATGACTATATGATAAACACTGATGTGTTAGTTTTTGTATTTGAGCTTGATTTTAAGATAATGTATGCAGTTGATTGAGGTCTATGTGTTACTATACTACTCATGTAGATTGAGTCTGTCGCTTGAGGACAAGCAACAATTAAAGTTTAGGGTGTTGAGTTGTTTATAAAATACAACACTTTTGATGTTTAAAACTTAGGATTTTGTGTGTTCTCAAAGCGATATTTGTGGGTTTGATGTATTTTTATGTTTATTTTGTAGGATTATGGAGTTTTTATGGTTTTGGGATGGAAGTTTGTAGAATTGTAGTATTTTGCAAGTGTACGAGACACTCTACGAGCTGTGAATACTTCCATGAGACGTAGAGTGGTTTCATGTCCAAGAACCAGTAAAGGGCCTATTTTTAGATGTTTAGTCCATAAAGGAACAGGTGATTCGTAGAAGTCAATATGGGTCTTGGATTGATTTTGTTCCTCAAGGATCAGAGATTGAATAGTTTCAGACAGAGTGCTTAGATGAATACCTATACGGGTCATAAGTCTTAATATGGCTTGTAGGAAGGTCTCGTGGAATTGATGGCCAATTTTTGAAGATAAAGTCTATGAAGCCCCAACATAGGTTGTGGAATCCTATACGACCCGTAAACCCTTCCGTGAAGCCTACCAACTCAGTTTTCCTAGTTCATTTTAGGTTTGCTTTTTTACTTAGTATAAATAGGTTTTTAGGCTTCTTTTATGAAATAATAGAGGTTGAACGATAGAAAAACACTTGGAAAACTCTCTTTGTGAGATTTTTACATTTATTTTATAGCATTGTGATTTCTTGAAGGTTGGCATTTCTTGACCCTTAAGTTTATCATCGTAAGTGATAAATTATGCTATTTTTAACATTATTAATTCATCTACACTGATTATGCCTAGCTAAATCTACAACTAGGGTTGTGGGAACTATGAAGAATTAACAAGGTAAAATCACATAATTCGTAATTCTTGGAAAGTGTGTATGCATGTATTGATTATTTCTCTTTGTTTTAATTGATTTTTAATGGGTGGAAAATATTAGAACACAGCTAGTGTTACTGACTGGATCAAGGTAATTATGAGTAGGAAAAGAGAATACTTAATAGGATTCGATTGATGTTTTCTTATCTAATCAACCAAACTGAATCAAGGGGAGGCTGCACTGGAACAATAGGTAATAGTTAGTAATGAATGACGCACTGCAGAGATGGATCAAATCACATAGTGATATTTACCTGTCACCTGTATCAAAGGGTTTGGTAAACCTAAATTACCATTCTACATGCTACACACTAGAAAAGATTGTGATTATCTGGTAATACCAAGTTAGGAATTCATGGGGAGAACCATACCCTACTTACTTCTTCTAATGATTTTACAACACCTGCACTAGTATAGGTTTATTTTCTGCAAAATCATAAAAACCCCCCTTTCTGGGAGATAAGTAGGTTAATCACCTTGACTTGCTTTGAATTATCCTAAGTCTACCATATTCCCTGTGGGTTCGACCCTAAACTTGGTTAGGTTATATATCTTGATAAAGACCGCTTTAACTTCCAAAAAAGAGGTGTAGCTTGGGTGACATCACTTTGCATGCTAGGCAAGAGATGAAAAAGGCTCCTAATATGGTGAATGGTATGTTGAAAGCCCTCAATTTGATGTGTATTCTTTGCTTGATCTTGGTGTGAATTGAAGATACCCTAACTGATTCCATTCTATTCAAGCCTAAAGTGATAGATTCCTCATGATTTAGTGCCCCGAATTCTCTCATTTCCATGTTTTTCATGTCATAATATACATACATGCCCACAAAATTAATTTGAATGATGTTATTAGCATGGCTTGAGGATTTCATGGGTTTCAATGTCAAATTGGTATAATGCACTCATGTTGGGTCTAGTGTGTATGACTTTTGGTGTTGATAGGAGTGCTAGTTCCTCAGTCGTGACTTCATACATCTTTATGTTCTGACTTCATCGTATCATTTTTAGAACATTCAATCTCATGGGACTAGAATTGAATAATTATTGTTGCATAAGTATAAGGATTTCATAAAGATTGTGTGGGGATTTGCATTATTTCTTTCATATGGGATTGTTAACTGTCAAATTTATTTGGCTTGAGGCTAAAGTTAGAGAGTCCTTCATTTTAAGAGTCTGATTCCTTCATCTCTATATTTTCATGTCATGATATATATGCATATTCAAGTGACAAGTTTTAAATTATATTTTTGTCAAAAGGTTTTAGAATTTCATGACTTTGATGTTAGATTTGCATTCCTGCACTTATGTGGGATGCTCATGTTCAATTTGAGCTATTCAAGATAATATGCTTCTCATTCGAGGAAGAATGATCCTAAGGAGGAGAATGTAATGCCCCATAAGTTTAAAGGTTTTATGAAGTATCATATTTTTGTTTTCAGAAGAATTTTCAGTAGTATCCAGACAGTAAGGATGAAATAAGGTTGGATATAGCTTGTCAAAGTGTTTTTGGCATGGGTGCCCTTTCAAGGGACCCTTCACGGGTCATGGAGGGAACCACTATCTGTAATAGATCCCATGGAAGCTTGCCTTAGTATAAAAGGTGGATGCCCAGAGGTTGCACACCACAAGTGATGTGCTGCCAAAATATAATACTTTTAATGTTTAAAACTTGGAATTTTATGCGTTCTCAACGCGATGCTAGTAAATTTGATGTTTGTTTATGTTTATTTTATAGGATTCTAGTGTTTACTTGATTTTGGGCTTGAAGTGAAGAATTATAGAGTTTTTGGCAGTTTACGAGAAACTCTACGGGTCGTGGATCACTCCACGAGTCGGGAAGGAGGTTTCGTTTGATGTTCTAGGGAAGGGGTGTGAGTCACACTCTATGTAACAATCCAAAAAATTTCAAACTTCGTAATGGTGGGTCAAGTGTAGTGTTAAGCTGGTCGTGTTTGAATTTTGGTAGCCATGGGTTGAATTTAAGTGGTCGAATTTAAAATGGTTATGGGGATGGTTGGGTAGTGTACTTTCAAAGATCACAAATTTTGCTAAGGGTTGAACTGTGTGGGCTTCTGTATATATCAAATTGAAGCTCTTTGAGTTATCTTCACAACGCAACCGGTTTCACTCAATTCAGAGTTTGTATGAGAAAGTTATGGCAAACACAGTGGGATTGCCCGTGTATGAAAAGGTTCTGGAAAAAGAGGAGTAGCCTAAGCTTAAGGAAGACCCACACGGAGGGGTCCACGAGCCGTGTGAAGGCTCACTGACCGTGTGGGGGTCCATGGGTGGATCCAGTGAGTGGGGCTGAGTGTTGGACCAAGGCCACAACCAAGTGAAGCCTCACGGACCACTTCACGGTCCATGTATTGTCCCACGACCCGTGAGGGGTTCCGTGGAGTGAGGCAGAGAGTTGGGAAGGTTTCGGGGCTAGACTCCAGACCAAGTGATGCCCCACGGACCAGTACACAGTCCGTCTGCAGCTACACGATTCGTGAGACCCCCCGTGAGTGATCTAGAAAATCCCCCAAAAGTTTGAGTCAAAGTCGAGGCCAAGTGTGGCCTCACAGTCTAGTACACAGACCTTGTACCATTGGACAACCACTGCAGCCTTCCGTGTGACACTGTTTCAGT
The DNA here is from genome assembly GCA_038996855.1 of Solanum aculeatissimum. NCBI lineage: Eukaryota > Viridiplantae > Streptophyta > Magnoliopsida > Solanales > Solanaceae > Solanum > Solanum aculeatissimum. The sequence goes on from JBCEWC010015659.1 coordinate 12,807, forward strand.
TAATTAGTCTGTTTCATTAATGGTAATTTCATAAATTGACTAATCCTATGACTCTTTTAACTTTCCTAAAGTCTCCTAAACCTCTATATTCAAACCCTAATCCTATTTCACTCATCAGAACATGTTGAATCCTCTCTAAAATTTCTTGAATTCCTTTGACCTCCATTGATGAAAGTTTGAAGAAATTTGGGGAAGATTATCTTGTTTTCTAAATTCTTCAATTCTTGTGGTTAGCCTCTAGGTATGTGGGTTTGATTCATGGATTTCCTTTCATCCATGAAGACCCAGGAACCCTACTCTTTAATTTATAATTTTAAGTTTCTTTAAGTTATGGGTTCTTCTAATTTTGATGTATTTCATTGAATTGAGTTGTGGGTTGTAGAAATTAGGTAATTTACTGATGATTTAAGTTTGAATTTTGTGAATTTCATGGGATTTCTTGAAGGATCATTGTGCATGTCCCTCAATGGTTTAATTATGCATAGGTAAATTGCATTATGTTTTGAATATGGAATTCTCATGATTTATATTGAAATATCTCTTGAATTGTGAATTTAAAGTTGAATCTCCATTACCCATGCACTTGGATTTCTCATTCATAGAATATGCATTGAAGATTGGTTATGATGAAACTCTTGTTATGATATGATATATTAAGGCTTGTGATCACATAGACTCTTGTTATGGCACTTTGAGCATTTTGAGTGCTTGCACCACTTTGATATGTTATAAAGGCTTGATATGATAAGCTATGTAGATGGGCTACTCTTATTGCATTGAT
>JBCEWC010015660.1:0-13586 GCA_038996855.1 Solanum aculeatissimum
ATTACCCCTATCATTTACTACTTCTTAATCCCTGTATCAAGTCAATAGGGGTCAAGTAAAGTTGGACGGAGGGAGTACAAGTAATGCTTTTTAGAAGAAAATTGTGGCATTTAATAAATCTGGCATTCTTTTGTATGACAACATCAAAGTTTCAAGTAAATAAATCATCACTTTTCATATTTTTTTTATTTATATATTATAAAAATTAAAAATAAATAAATGATGCTCCATCTAGAATGAAACTAACAAGTCACTATAATTTACAAAGATTCATACCAAAATAAATTAACAAAGATAAACCATAGTTAAATGGGAGAGTGGGACAAGTACCAAATGGTCCAAGGGGGGTTATTAATTACAATATAATGAGAACATGGAGTGAAGCAAACAGACAATTTACAATGGGACCAAATATAGTTTCCTATTATTATTATTATTAGGGGTCTTTGAGGGTTCATAGGAGGATGTGTTAATTGTTGAAGTAATACTAAAACATATTAAGGTTGCTTCATATAAATTGCCATTGCAAATGTTTGTTGCACACATTATTTCTCACATTAAGTTAGGATAAAATATGGTAATAATTTCTCATATAATTCTTGTAATCTTTAATACATTATTTTTCTTATTATTTTATTTCATTATATCTTGTAACTTATGTAATCTTTATGTCATTCATTTACTCAATCTATTACTCCATAATTTTTCTATTAATTCATTGAAAGGAAGAACTTCTCACCTATAAAAGTGATGGTCTTACTTTGTTTTGTGTAGAAGATAATACAAGAAAATCTAGGGCGAAGAAAAATGAGAAATATTATATTGAGGTTAGTGTAGTGTAAGAGAGAGTTGCGACAAAGAAAATATTCTACTCTTCAACTATATTCACTATACAAAAGAGAGTAATTATATGTTGAAAGAAGGTGTGTCTTTTTGTGGAGTTTAGACTTTTCAAATAATCCGGAGTTGTTTGAGTTATATGATGTTGTCAGTTTGTTTTATCCCGGAGGGGACAAGTCGAAAGTATTATTGCTGGATCGATACAGATTATGTCACAGTGTACTTGAATCTCCTTAAAGAGAACGAGATATTCGCGTCTCAGCCTAAATTGAATTTTTATTCAATTTGTCATTTTATTTTTAACTCTAATTTATTATATTTTTGGTATATTATACCAACATTAAATATTTATTTTTTTAATATTTGAACAAACTTTTTTTTTAACTGTTAAGTGATTTTAAGAATTTATCAACAAATTCTCAATTTCACTACATATAACATAACATCTTCAAGTAATTTATGATAGAAGAAATACTTCCATGTTGGAAAGACAGAAATACAAAGTAAGACTAGACACAATAGACCCTTATGATTGAGTCTTTTCTCGAACCCTACGTATAGCGAGAATTTTAGTGCACTGAGCTTACTCTTTACTGGTTACTATATAATGAGAACATGAAAAAAAAAGTATAAATAAATATATTTTAAGAAAAAAGGGTGAGAGAGAACATGGAGTGAAGCAAAGGGACAGACAATTTATAGTGGGACCCAAGAGAGTTTGCTAGTATTATTTAGTATTATAATAATAATTATTATTATTATTTATTTTGATTTTGATTTTGATTTTTATAAATAGAAGTGTCTTTTGAGAGTAGGCCTATCATCAACCATTATCAACATTGTCCTCTCTTAGTATCCTATGAATCTACAACCTCTACCCTTGATTCCCTAACAATAATTTCTCTCCCAATTTTCTTGCAATTTCAAATTTCAAAGAAATCTCCAACTTCTTCTAGCTCCTACTACACCTATACTATAAAGTAAGTACTAATTAGTACTACCTTTTATCTATTACTAGGATCTTCATCTCTTCCCAATTTCTGTATTCTTTTATTTGGTCCACAAGCATCTTTACCATTTATATTGTCTTCAAAAGAAAAAAAAAGATTACTTTTTTATGCAGTTCTTGATGGTAATATGTGAGTCTTGATCTGTAATTAGATCTTAAGAGTTCCAAGTATTGTGTTGTATTTCTTGCTTCATTTGATTTGATTGTTTCTCTTTTTTAGTCTTTCTTGATGATGGATAATTGGCACTTTGAAAGGGATTATTTACCTTGGATCTTCACATTTTATTCAATATTGAAAAGTTCTGAAATTGGGTGCTCTATTGCATATCTTCTCAAGGATAAATCTTGTCTTAAACCCAATCTTTTTACCTTATTATCCTGAATAGGGGGTTCATTTTTCCTTTGTCTAATGAAATTATTGCAGTTTTAGCAGAAGCTTTTCTCTGGTTCTTGGATCCATGTTCATAAAAATCTGGATTTGTTTATTGAATGGAACAAAGCTGAACTTTTAAAATAAGATAAGGACTTCCCAATTAATGGGGTTTCCACATCTTGTTTAGTTGTTGTGTACATAGCTCCAATTTTCATTTCTTGATAGGTTTTTGCTTTCTTCCATATTTTCAAAATCTGCTTTTCTAGGAGGAGTATTGTTCCATTTATAATTGCCTTACTGATGTAGCCTGTTTAACTTTCCCTATAATTGACTTTTTGATGCTTTTGTCTATGCAGGTCCAGTTCCCTCAGCTATTCCAGAAGTTGTTTCTAATAGAAAATCTCTTAGTTTCAGCCTAGGTAAAGCTCTTAATCCAGAAGTTCTGCTCTGGATGGCTCTTTCTGTTTAGATCATCTTGACCTTAATATTTCACAACTAGAAGCAATTATGAATCTTGTTGTCTCTTATGCTTCTATTTTCTTACTATCCTGTGCTGATGTTCCTGCTTATGTCTTCATAAATGTTGTGTTTTGCTTTTATTGAGCCGAGGGACTATTGGAAACAGTCTTTCCACCTGTCAAGGTAGGGGTAAGGTATGGGTACGCTCTTACCTTCCCTAGACCCACTTGTGGAAATATATTGGGTATGTTGTTACGTCTGAGCGTGCTATTTATTCCAGTCTACTTGGAATATTTAGTGAGTAATTTTTGGAAAGTATTTTTTAGCCAAATGAGTTTATTTAACTTGGCTGGAAGATGGATTTGACCGACTGTTTTGCCAAAAGAATATGAAGCTTGTGGTGTTGCTGTTCTTATTTGAGAAACTATTATGCTCTTTTTTCATTGGCTAGTTTATAGTTTTACTTGGAATTCTGTATGACTAATGGTTGATGTTTCATTTCATGACTAGATTCCAATCCATTATGGGCCTCTCACAGTATCCAACTCCAGCAGACGCAGGAGTACTCTGTGTCATTCTAGTGAACACAGCCATATCCATTTCCATTGTCAAGGAGATGGTGCGATCAATCCTTCATGTGATTGGTATCCACATTGCATTATGGGATGATTATTCCATCGAAGGCTCCTTGGACCCATTTGAATGTCGCAGAAGCCCATCAGAGTCATATATGGAAGAATTCAGAAGCCATACCCCTGCAATTCGTTATGACTCAATCTGTATCTCTAACCACGCTGAGAAAGAGTGCTCAGTCTGCCTGACAGATTTTGAGCCTGATGCAGAGATAAACCATCTCTCGTGTGGCCATGTTTTCCATAAGCTTTGTCTAGAGAAGTGGCTCAAGTACTGGAATGTAACTTGTCCACTTTGCAGGAATTACATGATGTCTCAAGAAGTCGAAGAAGATACTTGTCCCATGTGAGCTAGAAGTTTATTGAGGCTATAACACTAGTATCCATCTTGAGGATGTTCTGGTGTACAGCTTAGTAGTGTACAGGCTGAGTACATGCGATGGTTGATCCTTGACACTGGGTAGTTCTGTAGCTTGTCGTATTTGTGATGCTTGGCGTCCTCTCAGAGTGACGGGTCTCTTTACTGTGACCAAGAATTCATACATTCTCGTACATAATATATGGAAGATTTTGTTATGATGTTTTCCATCTTCTTGCTTAGCAATCAAATGAATGGTCTCTTTCTAATTTCTTAATTAGGTGTTTCCAGAGAGGTTATTTGGGGTGGAGTGCAAAACATGTGAACTCAGAATCAACCAATAAATAATATAATGTACAAGCAAGTATTCTTGATGACTTTAGAACGAATCAGAGACAGAAAAATGAGTTGCTTATTACATGTTTAATTACAGATGAAAAGCTATGAGCTAAAAGATGAAATATTAGTTTAGAGTAATTTTTCCAGCATCCATGAGTCATTTTTCAGCAGCCATCTCGGAGAGTTTGGAGCCAACGGACATGGACATGCTATTTCGAGTGAGGCTAGCACTCCTGTGGTATCTGCATCTGAAAGAACCGGCATGTGTGGTTGGTGAGCACAAACAGTTATATTTTGCGCTCTTTGGTTGGCCTGAAGGTGAGGATGGCATTGAAGATGGCAAGCCTAAGAGACTGCTTGGCACAATCAACTTCTTCTTAGGCCGTCCAATCTCAATTGTATTTTCACTCGCACTTGATTGGTCAGCCATTTCTTGAGTGGACTCTGCAAATGACAGCCATCGTTAGCACAATATGGGACTTGCAAAGTCGGTAAGACCTAGTGTTGGAAACTAAGAAAGTTGGTAATATTTGGCATGCGTGCAATATCACAACTTTCATTCTTCAACTCATTGGTGAAAACATGAAAAATCAAGGTTTATATTACAACAAAAAATTGAAACTATGCTAGGTTGGCTAAATCGCAAAAAATTTCACCTTTCTAGCTCCGCCCACAATTATTTGATACTTGTGTGAAGGACCACGGTCTGTCTGAGGGTCCGTGTGGTGATCCAGTGGGTTCAAGGTGGTCAGGGTTCAACCCCTAAAGTAAAAAAAAGTAACATGTGCAAAATTCAAGTTGCCTTGTTAAAAGCAAAAAGGGACAAAGACGGCCTATATTAACCAGAAAAATTATGAAGAACGTCCATTTCCATTTCTTTTTTATTTCTCCAAATGAAATTGATTTCTTTGAATTCAAATGAAAAACGCATGGTAGTATTAGCATTCAATTTTCCATTGTTGGGACAGAAAAAGAAAAAAGACATTTACATTAAGATCATAAAAAGAGAAAAAAAATACATAAAAAGAAAGTAATATAACATTTGATACCTGGAAAAATCCAATCGGGAGAATTGTTGAAAGGTCTCCAATGAAATAAGAACAATGAGAAGGATTCCTAAAGAGAATTCTTCCCAAAATAAAAAACAATTCCTCTCCAAGAATGGTTCTTAGTTTCTGCTCTCATCTTTATGCTTTCCCTTTTCCTGAGGCTCTTGTCAATTCTCTTTTTCACACCACTATTTTTATTTTTATTTTCCTCTTTTACTTTTTATCATTATATTAAAATATATTGAGAGGATTTAAAAAATGCATGGATTGAGATAACCCTAAGTCCTTTTTCTTATATTATAAAAACACATGAGAAAAACATATTCTACTAATAACCGTCAAACACAAGTCACCCACACTTCCACAATCTTAGGTATAACAACGTCAACATTCTCGATGAAATTTCACAAGTGGGGTCTGAGGAGGATAGAGTTTATGCAGACCTTACCCCTTCCTCATGGAAGTAGAGAGGTTGTTTTCCTCTGCTCAAGAGCAACCTAAAAAAAAAAGAGAGCTTGAAGTCCTAACATGTTCAGCTGTAAATTGCAAAATCATAGTAAATGCTGGAAATACAATCTCACAAATTCAATAAGAAGAGCAGACCCTATTTGATAGCCTTGTTCAACATCATAACTATTCCCCTATGAACACCCCCCATCAGGTAAGTCTTCCAGTAGAACCATGAGCGTTTTTGTTGTTTTCTAAAAACAGCCATAGCACGTAAGCAATTGCCCTTCCATTTTGATCATACCTTCGAGCAGACTGATTGGCGAGCCTTGATAGAGGATAACTTATCCAAATACAGATGTCTACAGTTTGTTATATAATCAAACACTTTCAGAAATGAGAGTGCATGACTGAGTTGTCAATCCACCTATTTCAGATGACACTGGAAAAGCATGATTCTACCTTCAACAAGCCAGCTGATAGCAATATGTAATCAGGGTTGCATCATATCTGGCAAGTACTTGAGTTCTATTTGTGGAGGATATGGAAATATGCTAGAATGCACATTAACTACACATTTGGCCATAAAAAAATATTCAGAATATAAGCCTGAGAAAAGCATTTGACTCACATAAGCACAAAATGAGATTAAAAAAAATTCACGATGAATGTAACTGTCATTTAAGTCAGAAACATAAATGAGGTTCTTATTAACTTACCAAATGAAAGGATACAAGCTTGAAGCTGACACCAAATACAATGCAACTACACTATAAAGAGGTACCAACAGAAGAAATAATCTGTGATATCTTTTCAAAGTAGATACTTATGGATTCATTCTACAAATTAAGACCAAAACTTACCTAAAACAACAGTATGGTATAGATTTATCCAAACACTGCAGGAGTAAAGGTTCAAACGCCAGTCAGAAATTAGCTGGACGAAGTGCATGTATTGATCCCATCCTTGCAGTCTTTGGTGAGATCATTAAATGTCTCAACCTGCTTTTTACCCCTGAAGAAAACTTCTGTATCAACTGAAGCCCTCATGTACCCATCAAATTCAACTGGATTCCCATTATTAAGTTTTGCTGTCTCCGCATACCACTCACTGTTTTCATCCCAAAGATCTTTATATTCATGAAGGAAATGAGTGGAATACTTGTCTTTTAAGGGGTTAAAAAAGGATGTATCTGGTTCATTGGTTGCAATATACAGGTTCCTCCCTTCATCGATCTTGTCCTGCAAGCTAGACAGTAGAGCCTCGGGAGAAGTATCTTCTGCCAAATGTGGCCACATTTCACGATTCCTTGCCTTTTCCCCCCTTACAACATGAACTGAGTCATAATCCCAATTCAACCTCGATGAAATAGCTGAGACAATGTCCATCAATCGCCTTGATTTCCATACCAGATGCCATGGTCGTTGAACGACAGATTCTGTCTCACCTTCACATACCCTGTACCAGTAATTATCTGGCTCTACAGAACCAAATTTCCTCATGATTAAAGTATCCTCCACTCCAGATAACTTCATCGGTGTAATCCTAAAATCCTCCACAAGATGAAGACTTAGTCTGTCTTTTTTATGCCATTGCTTCCAATCTGACCAAAATTGGACCTGATCGAGGACTGACGCTGAATCCTTTAAGTGCTCAAAATCGAAGTAAAACCTGAAATCCTTTCCTTCCTCATCAACACCAGATGAAGTGTAAATCTTGGATAAACAAATACTTAAGTCCATTACCAAGGTCCTGTTCAAATATTGAGCCTCGCCCAACGCACACATGAAGCTCCAAAGGTAATGACTCATGCTCTTGCACCTATCCCCACCTCCAGAATAAATCAAATACTTACCATTACCAAATGAACTCTCCGATTCCACCACTGGAAGCGAGTCATTTACAGCTTCCCCAACCACAGGCAGAGCAATAGGTTCACCTTCTGTCTTTGGAGTTGCCTTCTCAAACCCCTCATCGAGCTTACCAGGAGTTCTGTCAGACCCTGCCTTGTTCTTTCGCTTCCTCTTGCGAGCATTTCCACCAGAATGATAATCACCAATACTGACCACATCAAGAGTGCAGTTTTCCGACCTAGAAACCACAAAAGACCGATAATCCTTATAAAAGGCAGCAGTCTTCCCTTCCTTAGGCCTAAACCGCCACGCCATATGGCAGGAACTATCATTAGACCCCCTGACGGGCTTCCCAAACCGGTAAAAATGTATGTCCTTAAACTTCTCAATGGCAGCCCTCATCAACAAATGAAAGACATCCGGATCAGTACAATCAACAGGATCATCAATCTTGCCACGACAGTCCAAATTATTCTCAGTGACACTTCCACCATCAACAGCCTCCGGAACATCAACATCATTGAGGTTTATGAACGTCGAGAATGCTGTCTGATTAGCACCAAGAAAGTCCTCACCAGTCCTCACAACACTATCATCAGCTCTGAATGTAGCATTAGATTTGGAAGTAAGAAAATTAGTGATTTTCGCTGAAGGGTGGAACAATGGGTCTTCAGGCTGATAAGTTGCAGCAATTATAGTAAAAATCAAAACCCCAAGTACAAATAAAGTGAAACAGAGGTTCCCAATCATTGCCATAGCATTTGGACCCAAATTTTCTGGCCTGAAACTTCCACTCCGAGACAGCAAAAGTGAAGGCCGACCCAACATTTTCTCACAAAAATGAATTCACTATAGCATCAAAGCCTCAATCACAAGTAAGAACTAAATCTGTAAAATGTGCAAAACACATAATTAGACTACCACCACTCAAAAGAATGACCAAAAGGGTATTCAAGAAACATGAAATTTGACAAAGCAAATCCAAGAATTCACAGATCTGGGTAAGTAGAAGCAAGAATTGACTGTGTTGAAGCTGAAATTATGCTAATAAGCGACTTCATATAGTATAAAGATTATTTCTTTACCTCATACAGTTTGGTGATTGAAGATGATCTCGACATAGATTTCAGCACTTGTCTTGCATAATCAGTGAAGTAAAGCTAATTAGCTCAGCTATATTTTAATGGGATACACATTGTTCACCGACAAAAACATTGGGGGTCGAAATGTGATTAGCGAATAGAGTGAGGCCCTAAATCACGGAACAATATTAGCATTATGCGTGTCTCGGAAATTTCTGGTGTCACCCCCGAGGTTCTCTTATTGACCAAATTATCCTTTTACTTTTTTCCAAAAATAAAGTTCGTTTTGTTCTCTATTTAATTTTTAAGTTTATGCTCTTTTTTCATCTCAATCGTAACTAGTTTTTAAGAAGGCAAGTCTTTTAAATAGGGCGTAAAAAAAAGGTCGGTAAAAGAAGGCGGCAGTCCAATGAAAAGGTAAACGAATTCAGATTTTGAGTTTATGAATTTCAAATTTTTGAAAAAGTTGTTAGAATATACTATTAATTATGTGTTTTGATACAGTATTATTTATTGAAAAATTATTTACTTATTTATTTAATTATTCATTTTAACAAAATATTACATTAAAGAGATCAATTTGTCATATATGTGTTTTTAACTTATATAGTAGATGATTTGGTGCATCGGTTCTTATAAGTTAACAGTTATAGTTCACAATCGTAGATGAAAATTTGGACAAACCATTAGAAAGATTGTAGCATAAGATTATATGTAATTTATCTTGATTATGAGAATAATATAGTTCTAACTTGTTGTGCTAGTGTGTAACACCCCGACTTTTCGAAACGTCTAAATTAACTTGTACCTTCATGGAAAGACAAAGAGGGTGAATAATAAGTTAAGAATGATGTGGTATGTCATATTTTAGGTGTTTAGGGGTTGTATCTCAAGTTCTGAAGTTAAGCAAATGGCAAATAAAAGTTGGCAAAAGTTTTCGTAAGTTTTTTAACTTTATAAAGATTTCTCTAAATTTGGATCAAATGTCTTGGAGGTTTTCTCCCCGTCTATAAAGAGTTATGGGTCCCACAATCTACCAAACGAAGGTCTATGAGTCTAGTTTTCAAAGCAATGAATTGTTCGTCCATATGACTTCAAGATAGAGAGATGTTCTCATTTTAATAACAATTACACAATAGAGGTGGATGGTGGGGCCCTTAGGCCTCGGGACTTTATAGATATCATTTTTTTTGTTTTTTCTTCCGAAAATGAAGAGAAAAACTAGCGAACCACTTATAGGATCACCCAAACTATAGATTTTCGCGAGTTAAGTCCTTAATGGAAGTTGTTATACGCATTGAGCTCGTCACTGTAGTATAATTTATTTGATTAATTTCCTAGTGTATTATACTTTGGTGTTGAGGCAGCAAGGGTTTTGTTATGTTTTAAGTTTTCGAGGTTTCTACAAGGTTAAAATTAGGTAAGACCCTTCTTTCATTGATTATAACTTCAATAAGTCACTAATGATAATTTACGATGAAAATTCACATTTTTTTAATGAATTATCATGGTACCTTGTATTCGTATGTTGATTGTGACCATGTCATGTTATAGTATCCAGGAGGGATTTGAAAAGAAGTTAATCAGTCACATGAAGTCATCAAAAAAGATATGTTAAAATTACTTCCTCCTTTTGGCATGTTTCCTTAAAGCATAGAAGCAATACAAGGAGGTTGTTATCGTTGTTATACTTATAGTCAAGATTGTTGGTTGTTGACTTTTCGAGTTGTAACAGTCCTCCCTTTTCGAGATTCATATTTTGTTAGTAGCATCCCTACCTTGCGAATGGCTTAGAGGTTATTCGTATAGGTTGCTTATAGTCAAATTGTTTACTTTTAGCCTATCGAATTATTAGTATTTCCCTTGGAGCTATTGTGGTTAGTTGCAAAAATGTGATCGATGCCTAAAGAGGCTATGTATTGCCTATGGGCTATGTTGTTGTCTAAGAGGGCTATGAGTTGTTTATACATCTATGTTATTGCCTAAGGAGGCTATGTATTATTTACGGGGCTATGTTGCTGCCTAAAAGGACTATGAGTTGCCTACGGGGGTATATTGATCCTAAGAAGAATATGTATTGCCTACGGGCTATGTTATTTTCAAAAGGGGCTATGAGTTTTCTACGAGTCTATATTGATGTATAAGAGGGTTATACACTGCCTATGAAGCTATATTACTGCCTAAGAAGGCTATGAAACAGTCTACGGGGTCGGGGGCTATTGATAGGGGTATTTAGACTAAATTGGCACCTTCTGGGCTTATGAAGGTCTAGATAGGTGATCTTATCTTTAATTTATACCTGTTGAGCTTATGGGGACTTGGTTAGGTTTTTGTTTGATTATTTTGGTATGCTTAGATTCAGGAGAAGGTCAATACATTTATTTTATTTATAACTTTATTACCTGATTACATTAAGTATATTATGATACATGTTCATTTAGATTATTGTCTTTCATACTTGGTGCATTATTTTGTATTGACGCCTCATTGCCTGGGGGTGTTGCATTCAAGCCTGCATGTCCCAACAGATGATTTGATAGACCTCCTCAGCAGTACGATTGACTTTTATCAGGATGGTGAGTCCCTTTCTTCTAGAGCTACTAGAGTTTTGAGGTTTGTTGACTTTTGTTGTATATATTTTTGGGTAGGTCAGAGCGCCCTCCTACCAAGCTTTACTACTCTTAGAATTTTGGAGACTAGTATGTGGGTTGTATAGCTACGTAAATGGTCATGTTGGCCTAGATGTTGGTTTGTTGAGGTTTGATAGTTATTGTTGTATTGTCTTGATATACACCTATTTTTAGCTTCTTTATAAATATCGTGATGGCCTCGACGATCCAAACAGGACTTATATGCTAGCTGGTTATTTCTTTATATGAACTGTTGGGAGTCATTGTTTCTTTTATAAAGTTGTTAACAGGGATTTTGTCGGCCGATTGCTTATTATTAGGCCAAGATATACTTGTTTGTTTTCTTGATTGTAGGTGGTTGCTATGGGGCTATTACCAAAAGGTTCAGCGCAATTGACTCTGACCTAAGTTTTGGCATTATATGTCATTTGCACCCTTAAGTTTGGGGGTGTGAATAGTGCATTTTGTATGTATTAACAGGGTCAAATAGAGATAGATGTTTTAGACTGATTGATAAAAAGATATTTTCTAAACTATAAATATATTTATATTCTCAATCCTAATATAACAATTATGAGTTGTATATATTAACTGTTATTTTAATTCATTAAAAGGTGAGATTCTGAGATGGGTCAACATACCTGGTAAATTAGATGATGATAATATATATTGGTGAAATAATTAGTTGATGGAATCTATGTCTCAATATAGAAATTGATGATATTCTTTTCTATGACAAGCTTATAAGTTTTTCATGTGCAAACCTGACTAGTAGATTTATAAATATAGTGCATGAAATATGTTAAGTATTGCTCTAAAAAAAAATTAATCATTGAATTAAATTTGTCAGTAATTTAATTTATCGATTAGTATTTGTAATCTTAACATTATGAATTACATAAGTGTTTAATTGAGAATTTCGAAGTATAAATAGAGGAGTGGAATTACAAATTTTTAGTGGAATAATTTATTCTAGTATGAATAATTCAAAGTATTTTTTGAAATTATTTTCATAATAGGAAACCTCATAATTAATTCAGATTATGAGCATGATATAGTACTAACTTCTCATGCTAGTGCATTTTGTATGTATTGAACGGGATCAAGTAGAAATGGATGTTTTAGACTGACTAATAAAAACATATTATCTAAGCTTATAAATATATTTATATTCTCAATCTTGATATAATGATTATGGGCTCTATATATTAATTGTCACTTTGATTCTTTAAAATGTGAGATTCTAAGATCAGTCAATATATCTAGTAAAATGGATGACGATAATATGTATTGGTGAAATAACTAGTTAGTTGATGGAATCCATGTTTCTATATAGAGATTGATGATACACCTTTTTATGAGAAATTTACAAGTTTTCATGTGCAAACTTGGCAAATAGATTTATAAATTTAGTGCATGAAATAAGTTAAATATTGATCTAAAGAAAATTAATCATTAAATTTTATTTGATAGCAATTTAATTTATTAATTAATATCTGTAATTTTAACATGAAAATTACAGAGGTGTTTAATGAGAAATTTTAAACTATAAACAAAGGAGTGCAATCATAAATTTTTAGTGAAATAATTTATTATGGCAAGAATAATTCAAATTAACTTTTGAAATCATTTCCACATAGAAAGCCTTAGTAATTAATTCTATGGTTCCTATGGTACTCATATTTAACTAGAACTCAATCCTAGGGGAAAAAGAAGAAAACACAGTCAAGAAAAGAAAACATGTGTATGTTTTCAGTTTTATTCTTGGATTGGGAAAAGACTCCTACAATAGGGTTCTCCTACTCATATAAGTCGGGTTCTCCTAACGTAGAAAATTGAATTAGTATTTTAAACAATACTTGTCCAACCAAGTATTGAGAGAGTTGGAATCTGAATTTCTTCAAGATATCTATGCACCTTTCAAGAGTTATTTTAAAGTTAATTTTCAACATACGTTGTGTGTGATACGTATTTATGATTATTGTATATAATTCATGTAAGTAGTATAATTTGTGGAATGCTTCAACGGAAACAACTAACTAACTAAATTCTGAATAAATTATTATACATATTAAATAGATCTTTTAGGACAAATGTGGTGCTTGAGCTCAAGTTATAGGTTTGGTTTACTATCAATATAATATTTCCATCAAAATTATTGAGTTTAACCAAATCCGTAAATTCAAGTATGGTCAACACCTATACTTGGGGTGGAGGAGAAAATGCCTCAAAAATAGAGGCAGCTCAAGAAGCAAATATGAAACAGGTTTGGGACTAGAGATATTCACCTACTAACCCCCTATTCCCTCTTTTCTTTCTTTTTCTATAAAATGGTCAATTAATAGGTAACCCTATTCCCTCTTTTCTTTCTTTTTCTATAAAATGGTCAATTAATAGGTAAATACTATTATAAATATGTAAATATATGTTTAATTGTATAGTGCATTTACCATTATGTAGTGGAATATGCATTATATTAGTTAGTGATTTTTGAAAATGACATTATGTAATTTCT
>JBCEWC010015661.1:0-13585 GCA_038996855.1 Solanum aculeatissimum
CCAAGAGAGTCTTAGAATCTTAAGAGTGAATGTAGGAGAGTTTGAATGGATGAATGAGGGTTTGGGGAATGTTTTAGAGGTTTATGAGACCTTAGGGTAACAAAAAAGGGTTGAAGGAAACGTTAAATCATGAAATTACCATTAATAAAACATAACTTTCCGAGACTAAGAAGAGTCACACGGTGATACAGTGCCCGTGAAAGGTCACACTGGCCGTGAATCCGTCCCGTTAAACCTCACTTAACCATATTTTTAACTCGAACTCTCGGAGGACTTTCTGGAATACTTGACGGACACTTTTGATGGACCGTTTGGGGTTTGAATAGAAGTGTACCTATCCTGTGTGCCTAGATGTAGCCACCTAAACTCGTCCATAGCTTGGACTAGCCACTGTCCCACTTGATGGGACAGTACAAGGACCGTCCAAGCTCAAACGAACCATTTGAGGTTTCGTGGCTTAGGACTTGGTTTATGGGGTGGTTCCTGTCCACCCCTTGCTCACCAGAGCACCCCACGATACCCCTCATGGACCGTGACAAGTTTCACAGATTGTGGGCTTGTCCTTAGCCACTTTTCTGAGCCTATCTCCAACGTCTTCCGAATTTCAGACAGTCCCACTATTTGGGCCATAACTCCCTCATCCGAACTCTGAATCGAGTTAAACTGGTTGGGTTGCGAAGCTAACTCAAATAGATTCAATTGAATATATTTAAGCCCATATGTTTCCACCCACAACAAAAGTTGTGATCGTTTAAAGTACACTACCAATATTGTCCCTCTAGAACACTAACTAGCCCAATTTGCGTTAGGCCACTTAAACTCAACCCGTGGATACCAAAACATAACCATGACTAGTAGTACATAATATAAGGCTAACCATAAGGAGATTTTTAAAATTTCCGAGTTGTTACAACATGCTCACTAACAGATTAACAAAAATAAAATTTTGGTAGGTATCATTTTTACACAAAATTTTATCATGCCATAGATATCAATACTATGTACTACACATGCTACTTAAAACATCGTAGACATGCCAGTTCAACATAAAATAAAATCCGCAGGGAAAGAACACAAAGAAGAAACCCTTTGGATATCAAAAATTGAGGTAGTTATAGGCCAAGGTTACTCAGACTTCACCGAGATCGTATAACCACCCGAACCTCATAAAAAAGGATGTACATTTTCCTCAATGTACAAGAGTAAAAATGTAAAGAACATGAATCTAAAACGAACATACTTGGGTGCCTAAGTGTCTCTTCCCATCTCATTTATCCACCCTTCATAAACCTAGTGGACTTTTTGACTGTTAGAGAAGCATGGGAGAAATTCACACCTCTAAGCATCTGTCGTGTGCGCTCTTGTCTGGCCTCCTCCTTTTCTTGGGATCTGAATAGGGAAATCCTCGGATCCCCTTCCTCTATCCACTCCGGTACTCCGCAATTGTATTATCTGTGCGAGGCCATTTCCCAAGGGAAGTGTGTGTAGCTCCTTCAAAGTGAATAGATCAATAATAGGTATTGTAGCTGGTGTAGTAGATGTGAAACCTACTGGAGCAACAAACGCTACAGAAATGTCGGCCCAGAGCTGCTGAACCTCCATCTGCATGACGAACAAATCAATAAAAGTCGTTGTGCGAAGGCTCATCTACATTTTCTCCTTGAAAGCTTCGATGCAAGCATCCACCGGTGCAAGTCCCTCTCTGCATGCAACTCTCTGCCTCTGAAATAACCTGGTGGACTCAGGGCCTCAACTACTGTAGAAGTTGAGCCAACTGTGATTCAGCGTATGCCAGCTGCTGATAGTGTCGACACAAATGTAATATTGGTAGGTGTTGATGATGCAAACACAGACTCTGGGATAGCGGCAGTAGCAATAGTGGGACCCCTCCCCTTAAAAGTCTATATCTGTGGCGGCCCCTCTATGGTCTATGCAGTAGCCTAATAAGAAGGCTCGGTCGAATGCACGGAGGCAGGTAGGTCTGGAAGTACTATTTGTGGCCTCGGTATCATCCGTATAGCAACTAGATTCTCGTTGAGCTTGATCAGGCTGGTATCCAACATGTGTTGCAGAGTCAATATGACGTCCACATGGTGTATCACACGAACCCCTGCTGTAAGACATAGTTTATGTACCAAGCATGGGAAGGGGATTATTGTGCACCTCCTCAGGGTTGCCGCATGTATATGCTTAATGATCAGTATGACCCAATTGATAGCTTAGACCGCTAAGATATTGTCTACCAAAAAAACTCTACCCGACGTCAGGGTATTATTTGCAAGCGTAGGCTTGATCCTCGAGTGTACCACCACCCACCAAATATTTGGGGGAAAGCTGAGTGAAGCCTTGATAATAGGCTATGAGGATGTGGCTACCTATATAAGGTCTGGTCCAGGTGCAGCAATGCGGGTAGCCACCCATCTCATCAACCGGGCCTCGTGCTCCGAGTCCCTCATAATGCCCAAGTCACGTGTCTGCCATACTCTGTGGTTGAACTCTGCTATGGAACTGGGGGAAATAAACTTGAGTCCAAATAATATACGTCAGATGGTCTCCTTTGATATATCGACCACCCGACCCCGCAATCAAACCTCCTAAAAACTGGGCTAGCTGAGGGGCTTTTTCCCCATGGGAAGAGTGTTGTGTATCATGGAAGCGTAGGAGGCATAGAACTCCCTCACCAATGTTGGTGAGAACCTCCCGACTGGCTGTGCCACCCACTAGAGTTCGTGCCATATGATCGTGTCCTCCAACCTTGGGATAATATTGCATGACAGTAGAACATATGTCACCATATTGCTATTTAGACTATTTGTTAAGAGTAGAGTGGTTCTTTTCATCTTCTGATATAGTCTCCACATAGGATTTCCTTCAATGTGTCTATCCCATCATTCTTTCACAGCTTCCATGAAGTTATCATTATGAGCTCAAATGTGAAGGAATTTTGAATATTTAGTAACACTATCTCCTCTATCATTCATTTTCATCGAGAGAGGAGTATGATCTGACCCTATAGAAGGAATGTGATCAATGGTAGTCTGAGGCACATTTTGCAACCACTTTTCATTCACCATGGATTTATCTAACCTTTTCCATACCCTGGCATGCTCAACCCTATGATCGCACCAAGTATAAGGTTAGCCATTAAATCCCAAATCAGATAAACCACAAGCCTCAACTACATTAACAAAATCAAAAGATTTATTCATGTTATAAAGAATACTACCTCATTTCTCTTCAGGAGCAGTGATAACATTAAAATCCCTAATAGTGTACCAAGGTATGTCCATTCTAGAAAAATGAAGTAATTTGTCCCACAAGGGTCTTCTTATATTATCCATACACATAGCATATATGATGGAAATAATATGTTTTTCAATTAAAGAAGAATTTTGAAGTTCCTAGGTGATATGTTGTTTATAAGTCTCCAAAATGTTACAAGTATAGTGAGAGTTCCAACAAATGCAAATCTGACCATTTGGATTACAAATAGCAGAGTCCACACCCAATTAAAGTCAAATGTCATTTAGTGTGGAATTATAAGAGAAATGTTGCAATACAACAATTAACCTAACATTATACATTCTTTTATGATTCTAGAGTCTTTCGAAAGATCCTTTGGTGTTTATTCCGTTAGTATTTCAATAGATGGACTTAATCATCATAATAGTCTACTTTTTGATCTGGTGTTGGGTCTGCTAGAGTTAGCAGATGTACTCCTTGGAGGATGCTTGCTGGTTTGCCTCTTTTCCCCTCTGCCTCTTGGTGATAGTCGATGCTTATCAATGGCTTCTTATACTTCTTCTTGTTCATGTTCCTGTAGGGTGGATCAAAAATCCTTCAGCAAATGCATACTAGTTTCATAATCCTCATTGTCTTCAATGTATTTAGTATCTTGATCCATTTTATCCTCAGAGTTGATTACCTTATATTCATTATTAGTAGTATTGAGTTTACACACCTCTTTGGAAGTAGTAGGGTTAGGTTGTACATTGTTCTTGGATGCTTTGGTTGGTTTTAACTTTTCCAGCTTCCCTCAAATTTCTTCTTTTAATGACATTTTGTTTCTTACTCAATCTATCCTCGAGACTTACTGTAAGCAATCTTCATAATGGGATCATCAACCTTCTCTGGCACCTTCCCTACATGAGACTGGCTAATAGGAGCGATAAGGCCATGCTGCTATATATCCTGTCCTATATTTTCTATTATTTTCTTTACTATTGTCACCTTTATTATTAACACATTGTGGTAGATTCTCAACTGAGCTCTCATGAGAAGATCAAGAAAAGAAAGAGGTTGCAAGTCTCTAGGGTAAGACCTAATGTCAGTGGATCGGTTATCATGTAGAACATGAGATAGATTCCTCCCAGCACCCCTTCCTACAGGTTAGTGTGTTTCTCCTTAGCTCTCCCAACCATTCCTCCTTAAACTTCAGCATCATTATCATTCAAAATAATATTAGAGGGGGTATGGGTATTGGGAGTCATTGAGTCAATACCTAACATATTTTCTTGGGAATTTGCTTTATTACCATGTTATTCCATATTAATATCTACCTTCTTGATCTTAGTGGGCTTCTCCAGGTCCTATTCCTGTTGTTCCTACATCTCAAAATCCACAAAATTATTATAAACTTGAATACAATTATTAACCGATCCTGGTTTATTAGCTTGATTTTATTGCAACTTTTGTTGAGGAGGCATTGGCTTGTACACTTTACTTGGTTGATTGGTAGGTTGGTTCCTACCAGTTTTCCTTTTTTGGGTTTGCCATTGATTTTTTTAAATATTGCCATGTTCCTATTGAGTTGTTCGGTGAGAATCTATATGTTGTGGATCCTTCTTGTGGGTTTTAACCACCTGTTGTTTATTGTTGGAACCATCATTTTTCCCCTCATCTTGATCCTTCCTTCCAATTTCCAATTTGCTTTTGTTCTTCTTTTCTTCCTCTTGTGCCTTTCTCTTTTTGACTTCTTCATCTCTTTGTTTAACAGTACACACATGTTCCATGTGACCTTAACATTTATAGTAAAAGCAATAGTTAGGGGGGCCCTCATACTGTAATGCTAGCCATATTCCCTAAGTTATATTCTCCTTATCCAGTCCTATCCAAATGTGAGAGGGTCAATCTTTGGTAAGATCCATTTGCACCTTCACTTTGGCCACACTCAACCTTGCTTTTTTAATAGAAGTTGCATCCAAGTATAACCCCTTTCCAATAGGTGCAAGGAGATCAAAGACAAAAGTCTTATTATAGTAGTGCCATGGTAGTTCAGGTAGGGTTGCCTACCCTGGTAAAATAGGGGTTTCCTCCTTTGGCCTAAAATTAGGTGTCAAGGTGTCACGACCGGAGAGTAGGGCCTAGATGTGACATGGTGAAAGAGAACTTGAGAGTCCTCAATCAAGCCATCTTAGCATTATCACACACATCATTGGTTCAGAAACACGTAACATAATAAATAAAATATAAGTCTAAGGGATTATGGGGCTTTGGACTCAAGCTATGGGGATGTTGTCGGGAATGGGATAAGCATGAATCATATAGCACATAGAAATTACGTTCTTAGGGGCGGGTAAGTATGACTCAAGATATGGGGGCAACAAAGGTTAGGGACTTTTCACATAAGCACATTTTCAATCCAATAATCACAATAACATAAGCAGAAACAAAAGCATAACATAAGAAACTATCACCGAACATAGATAGTCATATCATTGCAATCAACATATGGCATAACATACAATAGAATTTGATAAGTCCAACAATGCCTCTACATAGAATGAGATGGGGCCTCGACATATTCCAGGCTCACCCTCAAGTCATAAGATAAAGAGATATAAAATAAAGATATAAGGTAGATGAAAGTGGGTGTTACCCTTGGAGTATAGGGCTCACCACAAGAAACAACTTCAAGATTCTCTAACTAGACGTCCAACGGTGGATAAAAGTCACCTCTGATCCCTGCATGGTTAGATCATGTAGACAAAGAGTATAGGTTAGCATATATAATGCACTAAGTATGTAGGTATGTCATGCACGTGCACGTGAACCTACGATAAGGCTAGATGACAAGGGCACACATTGGTACAGAAGGAATGCACATAGCAAAGGGAGTAGATATCATAACAATATGCTATGTGATGTCATGATTCATGAATTCAAACCTACATATATGAGAGACCAAACGAGATACTACTTAGAATTGGACTACTTGCAAGGTAGATCCCTAGTCAACCCTTAAGGAAGGGGATACATAACAAGTCAATCCCATCAAGGGAGAAAACCCATGTTGGCATATGGTTTGACAGAAAGGAGTATGGACCCTTGGAGATAGTCCACCCCGAATCCAATCCCTCAGTACTAAGTCTCATCCCACAGGAATACATATACATATACAAGCCTTCAAACGTAGATTTGACATTTCATTCAAAACAATGGATAATTGGGCTAAAAGATAAATCATAATTTAAGTCTTTCAATAATTAGGCTCAAAAGCCAAACTAGAGTTTCCAATCGAGTGCAATAGGAGTAGCTCATTCTACATAACATATCATATCACCTCAATATTGGTGTAAACACCCATAATTTCTCAAAGAGCCATAACATAGACTTTATGTGATTACATTTAGTCAATTCCAATATCTTTATCAACTCAAGTCATATCATAACATGAGGTTCAAACCCTTATCAAGAGTTTCATCATAACAAGCCTTTCATTCTCATGAATGCAATGCATGGATGATCAAGAGTAGCATGGGTATTGGATAATAACGTTTAAATCATCAATACAATAAGTTCATATGTAAAACATAATGAAACCATCAATTTAAAAGCAAAATTCTTAATACCCATACTTACATTGAAGAACCAATAGGACATGCATTTTTGGAACATCATGAAATCAATGGAATTCATCAATAAGGGGCTCAATCCACTTTGAAATTAACAATTTAACACAACCATGCTTCAATTTAACTAAATCATTTATAATCTTAAAGACCCATTTCAAGAGAAATCAAAATTCATCAAATTAAAGAAAAAGGTTTTTGGGTCTTCATGGTTGAAAAAGAAACCATGAATCAACCCCACATACCTTGAATTAACTAAGAGAAATAAGACGATTCTAAAGAAGAATTGATTTTCCTCAAATTCCCAAGATCTTCTTCAATGGAGGTGGAGGGAAAATTAGAAGAGGTTCAAGAGATTGAATGAATTAAGAGTGATTAGGGTTCAATTCAGGGGTTTTAGGAGAGTTTAGAAAGACTGAAACAACCCTAGGATCAATTAAAATTACAATTTAACCATTAATAAAATGGAGAAAATAACTGGGAACTGGAGACACAGGACAGCTACACGGACCATACAATGGCCCATGGTCCGTGAACTCGACTGTATGGCAACACTTGGTCACGACCTTGGCTCGCAAATCTTGGGAACTTTGTGGACCACTCTACGAGTGCTCTCACTAACCGTGAGGCATCACACTGATCGTGAAGTGGTCCGTGGAGCCTCACTTAGTTTGAGGCCTTGGTCCATCATCAAGGGCACACACTGGAACACTACACGGATGGGCTCACGGGAAATGAACCCCCACACAGTTTGTGGTTCATCCGTGAGACCCTGACATAGTCAATATTTCCTTCCCTTTTTTCAGAACAATTTTTCACAGACTGTTTTACCTCAAAATCCATAACTTCAACATTCAAACTCTGATTCGAGTGAAACTAATTGTGTTGTAAAGATAACTCAAAGAACTTCAATCTGATGGGTTGTGGCCTACATAGTTCATCCCGTACCAAAAGATATAGCTATTCAAAGTCAGCCCTGCCACACGACCTCATGCAAAACCCAACCAACTCGACTCCTTGGAATATGGCCACTCAAGCAACACCCGTGACCATCTCTAAACAAAAATAATAAGTTCAAGACAGACCTTGATCAACCACTATAAAGTTTAAAAAAATTTAGGTCGTTACACCAGGTTTAGATTCGCATAAATTGCCCTTCAACATGAATTCTTTGTTTTGTCCACATAGTAATATAATGTAATTTATTATCCAGGTCTATATATATATGTCTGGAATTGAAGTAAGCAATCTTTACACCACTTGTGAGCTGAGTTTTTTGTGTGAAACTTTTCCTTATTAGTTATACCTTAAGCATAGTATTGCTAAATCTTCTTATGAGAGTAAACATGCAGGGTGAAGCCAACATAATCATAAAGTATTCCATACTAAAGATAATATTTGGGAGCCATTGCATAGTAGTAAATTTAGGCTTGGATAATTCAACATGGAACTTATTTTTTGCTTAGCTCATTCTCATCCTAGCTGCATATGTCTGGACAATAGTATAAGGGGCAGGCTCAATTACTTGTTCCTTCTACTGATTTTGGGAAAATGTTTATCAAAAGGTTGGTCAGTATTATCCTTTGAAGAAACTTGAGGCTAGGAACCTTATTTTTCTAATGATTGGGGTCGGTCCTTATAAAAATATTAGATATCTTGGGATAGAGATGTTTGGTGTTATTACTAGTGTTTTGAGATTGAGTTTTGTTCTTGGACTGACGATTCTTATCCTGCACAAAACTTGTTAGGCCTACACTATTTTGACCTATAACCTTAGGAGGCAACTGGTCCTTAAGCTCAGGTAAATTAATGTTAGAAGTTATACCTATGTCTATGGTTTTCACTTGAGCTAGTTCCATACCCTCTCCTTCTATCTTCTCCTTACCTTTATCACTATGATCTGTGGTTCTATTGTCTCCTTGAGATACTTCATTATATTCCTTATTTCTTTGGTGCTTGGTTTGAGCATCAACCCTATGGTCCTTTAGAAGGTTATTACCTCTTTCATCTCACTAATACTCAGTTTATATTACATCACATGTTTCATTGGGGTTGTTATCTTTGGGAGTTTGTTTAGAATTAGTATTTAGTTCATTTACTTGGTTCTTTTAAACATTGATTCCGTTAAACCCCTTGATAGATAGAGTCCAATTAGAATCTTTGGTTAGAGTGTAGCCAACGATCATATCCTCTTGCACTGCCTCCATAGCAGACCTTGTTTAGTGCTCCATCGTAAGCAAGATTCATTCACTAGATTGGATATTTTGGTTTGAGGCTTTACTAGGTTCCTTTGCATTTACATTTTTCTCTAGTTGGAAATCATCTTCCCCAGCCATTTGTCCTCTCCCATATTCCTTTGTCAAAATTGTATCTTGTTTCCACAGATTCAAGAATTGATAGAGAAGTCAGAATGTAATCTTTATTGATCCCAAGTATATTCTTTGTCATTTTATTGTTGTATTACTTCTGTAGTCCTATTAGGCTAGTCGGTGACCCCCCGGCCATGCCGTCGATAGGAAAACAATAATTATCATGTAACCGTAGTAGACCAAGAGTGTCGTTGAGAGAGAGAAAGTTTGGTATTACTATGAGAACATCAATGTGAACCCCTCAGATACAAAAGTCATGAAAATAACATAGAAGGTAAAAGTATCCATAAACAACTCAAACTACGTCTCAAAGATACAAGATATGAAGAAAGAGGTTAAATCCCTAGGTTTAAAGGGCTCACCAATCAACTATTAGTATGAAATGTTAAATCTGGCCACATGTCGATGGAAAAGGAGTTCTAGTCCCTACATTGTCACATCATGTAGGCGAAATATGCATTAGCAAATTTGTATCAACTAAGTTTATGTGATACAATGCAAACATGATATTGTAATTCCATCATGTATGAAATTGTAATGCCATTATTCAAACATACAATACCATAGCCAAGAATTAAATCTCAATATGAAGTAAAGATCAATCAAACATGTGAAGCAAATTTAAAGGAACATAAACAACAAATTTGTAACTTTGTGGGAGAAAATTGTAACCGACATGTAATACCATATGAGATACTACATGGAATGAAACATAACCCCCTATGTTGGCACAGAGAGTCCACTTGCCGAGGGAAACTTTGTCAACTTATGCATGCATATCTTAGTTTGACATATCTATTATGGATCCACTAGCCTTAGTCTATAAGGGCTTCTATGGTGGCATATAGTTAATAGGACATGAGGTTGCTTTAATATTCCCTTACTGAATGCCACCTCACTGCCTCATTCAGTGCTACATCCCACGGAGTACTTTAAAAATACTAGCATAGTCATGAAATCATAAACGAGAATCTTAAGTATTAATGTATAGAAGTAGATTATAAATTTGGAAGACACTCAAGTGAGAATTTTCCTTTCACGTTGAGGGTCCATCATAAGCATCATTAAGGGCTTTTTAACATGCTTACATCTTTGAAAACATTCACAACTTGCAAACTTACTTTTAAGCTCTTATTATCAAAATCATTAGTAATCATCATAAATGTAGTGGGCTTAAACAATTACTTCAAAATCACATGCTTTAAGAAAAATTATTAGACCATGATAAAATTTGTCAAGATTAAACCAGAATTAGACAGAGTGCATCAACATTGAAAATCCTAGATAATGATATCATAACATTAATTTGAACACCATAAGAACTCATATTACTTCATCATATTTCATCATTAGAGTCAAAATACATGAGAGCGTGTCATTTAAAATAGTATTTAAAACATGCTCATGGAACTCACAATTTCTCAAGAACATAAAGAAAAGGTAAAAAGAATCATTAGGGAACTTTATGGGTGAGAGGAACCGACAAAACAAGCTTACATTCCTGATAATGATCTTTAGAAAAGGCTTAAAGAAGTTTAAGAAGAATTCCCTTGGAAGAAACCCTAGTCCTTGCCTTATCTTGGAGAGTGTTTTGCCTTAGAAACGTTTAGGAGAAATTTGAATGGAGGGAGTGAGAATGAATGAGGGTTTAGGGTTTGATAAGGGAGGTAATAGAGTCCCAAAATGATGTAGTTTCAAGATTAGGGCATGGGGAAATGGCAAAACTGGCCTTCATTAAAATTACGAATTCGAGACTACATGTAACACTTCCCAATAATTTTTGGAATGCCCTTATAATAAATTCCTTGCATAACAAATCTATTGGTTTTTTGGCAAATTTGATGCCCTACTCTTGATTACAAAGTAAATTTATGTGGGAAAATGGTCTCATTCAATTTTTAAGTCAACCATATAAAAAATAGTTTGTTTTAACTTTTTGCACTTTCCAGGAGCATCTGCGACCTCTTCACGTTGCAGACAGGGTAAATTTTAGTGTAAAAATTACCTAGACTCATCCCTAGACAAAAATAGAAGAAAATTGAAATTCATGCAAAAATGATCTATGGAAGAAAAAGTTTGTGTCACGGTCCCGTTTCACCACAGTACAAAATTTGTGAAAACGTTCAGATTTAAGTAAAGTAAATTGAGACATATCCCTTAGCCCTTATATTCGGGCACACTAAAAACCCTTTTTTGGAAAAACAAATCACTCTTTAAATTCCTAAAATTCTCTCTTAACTCTCCCAAATATCTCACCCAAATTCTCCAAAGTTTCTAGGGCTCCAAGATTCATTCATTATTCTCCAAAGATTCATCAATCTTCATAAAGACCTCGAGATACGCGGGTTTCTTCATCCATAGGTCCTTTCGCCCGTGGAGTCAAAAATCCTTTTCAATTAAATCTTTAATTTTAATACTTGAATCAATATGGGGATTTCTTCTTTTGTTCTTAAGCATGATTTAAGTTAGAATTTTTCAATTATTGATTTGAAATACATGAACTCTAATAGTGGGTTGATATTATGAATTTTTATATAATATTTAAGCTATGAATCTTATGATACTATGAAATACTATGAATATTTATGGATTTTTAGATGATTTTTATGATTCCCTAACTAGGGGTTTTACTATGGTGATGGTGGGTAGTTTGAAGGGTTTCCAAATGATCATGTTTTACTTTATTCATTTCTAGTACTCTTGAATTCATGATTTTTAGGCCTTATGCATAAAGGCACCATGTTTTTACTAAGATTTAAGATTACATGATGAAGCATATTACATGTATGAAAGGTTTTATTGCAAGCTATGCAAGTCACGAATATCATGCATGATTACGGGCTGCCAAGTATGTTATGAATTCATGAAATATTTTATGAATGTTAAGCAAGATCACAAAGCCCTTTGATGTTATGTTACACCCTCTTATGAAATAAAAATGATCAGTTAAAGGGTTTAAGGATGTTGATGAGCAACTCCTACTATGCTATTATACTTTACAAGTTATACATTTCATGATTATGAGTATAATATTTATTCCGTGGGACTAGGCTTAGCACCGAATGAGGCTTAAGGTCGGGGCTCTATATCAACCCAAATGTTTTTGAGAACTTATCTATGCTCAACTTAATGGTTTCCAGATCATCTTAATTGGTTTATGGATTTTTTGGGTCTCACTTGTCAAGTCTTGACCAAAAGAACTCATTCGGGTAAGTTTTGCATGAGGATTGGTAGAAAGACTGACATTAAATGGAAAAATCTCTTAGAACGAGATTACCTGGGTGGTCCATGACATATCAAATTGAATCTCTTTGAGTTATCTTTCCACTCGACTGGTTTCACACAATTTCGAGTTTGGTTCATGAAATTATGCCCATTTTTATAAAGGTTGCTTGTGCAGGGAATTCTGGAATTTTGTGAAGGCATGGAACCACGGGACCCTACACGAGTCGTGAAGCCTTGTACAGTCCGTGTGGGGGTCTCTGTTCTCCAATATGAGGCGTAACAAAGTATTTAATGAAGGTCTTGACCCAAGGATTTGTTTTAGGTATAAGGTTAGCATTTCGGAACGAGCGTCAACTTGATGGAAGCCCCCACGGCCAGTGTGCTTCTTTACGCCTCGTGTAGCCTTCTGTGGGAGTGAATCCCAGCATGGATATTTGCCATTTCCTGGACCATGAACCAGTAAACGGTGCATGAGCTACTACACGAGCCGTTTGGGCTCTTTGACGGCCACCTGGACTCTTTTAAGTTGTCGTTTCATTAATGGTTTTCTTGTAATTTTAATTAATTTCTAAGGTCATTTTGGACATCTTACGCTCTCCTAAGCCACTACTTTAAACTATATTCATTCACCCTGATTCAAAATTCATTCAAACACTTAGAAATTCTTCATCACTCTCTTAATAACTCCTACAAGGCTCTTGTGAAGACGACCTAGAAATCAAGGGAAGACCTTCCTTCTTTGCCAAATTTTCTTGTTTCTTATTGTCTAGCAAAGGTATGTAGAATTGATTCATGGCTCCTTTCAACCATGAAGACCCCAAATCTCTATTAATCTTTAATTTATGAAATTTATGCTTACTTTAATTATGGGTCTTTTGGATTATTATTTATTTGATTAAATTAAGTTGTGGGCTATGTTTAATTGATGTTTTTAAAGAGAAATAAGCCCCAAAATGTTGAATTACATGAACATTATATGTGCATTGGAATATGGATTGTCCCTTGAATGTCACGACCTGGATAGGGGGCCTATATTTTACATGGCGAAAGAGGACCCGAAGATCCTCGATCAAGCCATCATATCATCATTACACTCATCATCGGTTTGGAAACGCGGAAGCTAAAGCATGTAGCACATAA
>JBCEWC010015662.1:0-13584 GCA_038996855.1 Solanum aculeatissimum
TTACCCAGTCCGATGGCCCTCAGAAATTGTTTGCACCCAGTGGGTTTTGAACTTGAGACCTTGAAAGGGAGCAAACCTCAAGGCTCAAGTCTATTACCACCAGGCCAACCCCTAAGGGTTCAACAGTCATTCTTTATCTTCCTCCCATCCCATCTTTGAAGCTAATGTTGCCCAAGAATTGTTGCCAGAGGTTCCTCTAACCCTAGCACTTCAAGGGATGTTTACAGCTTTAGTACTGAAGGGATCATCAACTCCATACTTTTCATTAAATACCACTTTCTGTAAACCATGTTCTTCAGATATGAACATCCACAGCCATTTCAACACCAAGTTGTTTTTGTGTTGCTTCAAGTTTCCAATTCCCAGTCTCCCTTCTTCTTTACTGGCTATAATAGTGATCCATTTTACTAGGTGAGAATTCCTCCTTTCAGTAGTCTCTTTCCATAAGAACTCCCTCCTTAGTTTATCCTAACTTTTTTCAACCTTAGCAGGTAGTGGGAATAAAGACATTTGGTTGGTTGGTAATAAATAAAGCACAGTATTTATCAGTACTAGTGAAAATTAGCTTCAGCACTTTAAACTACTCTTAATCAAAGATTCAACTCAAAACTATTTTTAATCAGCTATGGCAGACGAGCTCTTAGTTCCATTTCAACACATTCCTTTTCAGTTAGTTATTTCATTGGGGTAGGTTGGTAGAGAACTAGGCTATCCTTGTTTGTCTAACTTGCTGAAGGGTCCATAATCCCATAATGGTGAGATAATCGTCAAATAGGATTTAGCAGACGAACTATTTATGAGAAACATTTATGCAGAACTTCCATGTGAGTTGGTTTCTGATCCTGAGATCAATTTTAGTGCTTTTTGAGAGAGTTTCTGGACTCCATATCAATCATAGGAAAAGCCAGTTGTTCCCAATCAATGAAGTTTCTAATATGCTGGAGTTGTCTGGGATTTTGGGAGGGGAAGTAGGATCCCTGCCTACTATGTACCTGGGTATGACTCTAGGTGTCAAGTCAAAGGCCATGAGCAATTGGAACTCTGTGATTGAAAAGTGCGAGAAGAAGTTAACTAGATGGAAATCTCAATATCTCTCTTTAGGTGGTAGAGTCAATCTCAACAATTCTGTTTTGGATGTTCTCCCAACCTACATGATGTCTATTTTCCCCATCCCTGATGTAGTGATACAAAGGTTAGACAAGATTAGGAGAGACTTTCTTTGGAAAGGGATGAAGGAAAATGAATCTACTGTTCAGCACTTGGTCAAATGGGATAAGGTTCTTTGGGGAAAGAAGCAAGGGGGTTTAGGAATAAGAAATCTAAAATTACAAAGCAAGGCACTAAGATTGAAGTGGTTATGGAGATACTCTCAAGAGCCTCAAGCATACTGGGGTAATGTAATTAAAACTAAATATGGAGAGGAGACCAAATGGATGACAAATGAGGTATCTACACCCTATGGTGTAAGTCTATAGAGGTCTATTAGAATCTTTTGGCCTTTTTTGAGGAATAGCACAACTGTGAGGGTAGGCAATGGAAGTAAGACTTCTTTTTGGGAGGATAAATGGCTGGGACATGTTAGTGTAAAAAACCTTTTCCCCGAGCTGTATGTTTTGGCAGTACATCAACAAATGAGTGTAGCTGATAGTTGGACACAACAAGGATGGAACATCCAGTTTAGAAGAAACTTTTATGACTGGGAAATTGAAACTGTGACAAAATTTTTTGAAGTCCTGGAAGAGTTCAAAGAGACAAAGGATGAGGTTGATAGACTTCGGTGGAGCAAAGATAGCAAAAGCACGTTTAAGGTGAACTCTGCATACAAGTTTTTGAACCAAGGTGGATAGCAACCACTACAATGGCCATGGAAACATATCTGGAAAACAAATATCCCCTTCAAGGTGACATGTTTAACTTGGCTACTAGCAAGAAGCAATCTTGACACAAGAAAATCTCAAGAAGAGGAAGTTCTCTATTTGCTCCTGATGTTATCTGTGTGGAGAAGAGGTTAAGACAGAGTCATTTGTTTTTACAATGCAGGATAACACCCCAACTTTGGGGAATTTTTATCAGTCTCAGGGGTGTTGTTTGGACCATGCCTAACAGAATCACCCACTTTCTCTTCAGTTGGGAAGAAGTAGGTGACAGATGGAGGATTGCCCCAGCCTGTATCTGGTGGACAATCTGGACAGAGAGAAATGCTAGATGTTTTGAGAGCAAAAGTTGTGATCTTCAGAGGATCCAACTGAACTGTATTAGACTTTTGTTTCTGGTGTAAACAAATGTACTTAGAGGATACTGAGTCAATTATTGAGATCCTTGACTCTTGTTAGATTTTAGATTCAGATATCCTGTTTTGTAGATAAATTGTAATTATGGCTTTCAGTGCAACCCATGTACTGATGTTAGTCAATCTATACAAATGTTACCTTTCTAAAAAGAAAAAAAAGATCTTTCACAATGTTAAAAATGTTAAAGCAATGAAACACGTTGGAACTCATTATGATGCTTCTTAGCAGAGAAGATTCAAAGTTGAATTTGATAAAACTAATATGCCTAGGTATATTCCATTTTTTTTCCCCAAAAATGAATGAAATAATTTGCAGATGTGACTGACCCATTTTGCTTGGTCTTCTCTTCTATTCCAGCTATTTTTTGAATTTTTAAAATCAAATTATTTAATATCTATCTACTGTAATCTATTTACTCTTCGTTTAACATCCTGAATGATCCATCGGATCCCAAATCATTAACTAATACCTTTTAACTTTTGTTGCATTGTTGCATATGCAACTGTCCATGGCTTCGTAGAATTAAATAAGGGAAGGCCTTAGCAGCCCTGTCAATATTGAGGCTCTGGACCTGGAACTACCTTAGGTCCAAGTTTTATTAGAATATGAGATGTTGCTAAGTTTGAAGTGGTTAGTGTCTTGATTCTGTTAACTCATATATCTCATTCTGAGTCCTTTTCCACCAGTTGGTGGTGTAGAAATTGCTTATATTTACATTTTTGCTTTTATACTTGCTCACCTCTCCTTGGTCTTTTGCATAACTTGTGATATATTAGAATTTTTTTGATGTGTGTGCCTTAATAAACAGCTGTTTGGATTGCGTCTAAATTGACCAATCATACCATCTGAAATGTTGAAAGTTGAGTGCTGATGACCCTTAGTCTGAGGTAGCAACAAAAATACGATTTTTTTATAGCTCTCTGTTATTATATGTAGGTTGCATTTCTGGCATCTGCTGTTGGACCGAGAGTTGCTGCAGCATGTGCCCATGCATCCTTGGCAGCATTATCTAAGGATGATACTTTAACTGCTTCACGTAACATGAGTCAGATGGATGGATCGACGACAAATAATGGGTGTGTATTTTCTATTGTTTTTTCTTCATCAAGTATCAAACTTGAAAGGAAATACCAAAGTGAAGAAGACATGCTAAAAAAAAAAGAAGTGAACAGTAGCAACAACAAATAATATGATAACCGAAGTAAAGGAAATAACAAGTAATGATAAAATATAAGAATAAGTATGTACTGCACAGTCAAACTTAATGACATTTAAATAAGAAAGCAAAACAGGGGGAACAGTCTATTTTTGGTTGTATACGTTTAACTAGAACTTGAATTCCACACTCCATCCACGTCCTTGGCCAGCAAATCGGATACCTCTTCTGACGTCCCACAACCTTCTCTTATCCATTCTTTCTCCTCATTCTACCTTCTGCATTAGGTAATTTGTGCTACATGAAATACTGTATTTCACCATTTCAACTGCTCATTCCCTTTTAGTCATCTTTTTACCTGTCAAAAAAAAACCTTTTAATCATCTATGTTATTTGCACAACCCCTGTGCTTTGAGAGCATTTAAGTCTAAGAATCTTGTTGGCTGCATCTATGGAGCTCCATTTTGACTGATATTACCGAGCAAGTTACACCTTGAGTAACTAAGAGGATGCTGGATTGTCTTTCCCAGTTTTAGTGATACGAGCAGTCCATTATATGGACAGGTATAGTGTGGTAAATGGAAGCAAAGAGTACATCTGATGGCTATTTTTCAGTGTATAATTAGTTGTGTTGCCACTGTTATGCTTGCTCTGCCATGCAACATTCCTGTCTGCATGGAACTGGGTTGCAAGCCATGTTTCTTTCACCTGTGGTAGAGAAACTATGGTGACAGCCGTGTTATCAAAGGCACGCTTAATCTCTGAAGCGAGGCCCAAAACATGTTGATTGCTTCGACTTGCTTAATGTGCACTTTAGTGTCTTCATTAAGGCTAAATGACAATTTTTTCCTTGCCAAAGAAGCGACACTAAATAATTGGTATTTCACTTATCATTAAAAAAATTCATTTTCTTTGTCCATATATTTGTTATTCATGCTTGTATTTATTAGTCTTGGACTATATATATATATATATATATATGTTTGTATTTTTTTTTTCTATTTCCGCCCTTTTTCCTTTAAAGCCCACACTTTAGCTCTTAAAGCCCCTCAAGGACCCTAGAGCTTTTTTGCTCTCTTTGCTTTTGATAACACTGGGTGCCAGAACATGTTGCTTTGCCTTTTTATCATCAGTATCTGAGATGCAAGAAACTCGTTTGCATGTTGATACATGTATGATTTTCTAATTGGACACAACTGCATCCCTAGCTGCATAAGCTGGGTTGCATGCCTTGCTTCTAACTGTCACTTCACACCTGTGATGGAGATACTACAGTGGCAGAACATGCAGCTTTTCCTTATGCTTCATTTATTTCTGTTGATTGAACACAAAAGGGGCGAATGTTATACGTAAGTGGCCCCCATCAAACTTAGTAACTGTCTTTGCTCCAGGATTCTACTCTTAAATTGTTGGTGTCCTCCCATTTTTTGTGCAACTGGGTTGCTAAGTTTGTCTATATGATATTCATTGTTTCTGTTAGATATAGCTTATATTTTTTCATGATAGCTGCAACTATTGTAATCCATACCTCCTTTTTTTGGTACAAGTGATATAGGTAAACCAGAATCTTAGAAAAGATGGGTAGGGGCATCTTTTTTTTTTTTTGAAACTGGTAACTTGTTTATATATTAGATCTGCACCACAACAACATTATCTACAATTACAAGAACCCAACCATGCTTAGGACTACAGCTTCACAAGGAACCTAGAATATTAACTAGTGATTCAGTCTCCTCTATATAGTTTTCTTTACACCAAAAATGAAACAAAAAAATACAATTTATCTTGACTATCTGAACAAAATTACTTTTGTCTTAAAAAATAAAAATATAATTCATCTTGACTATCTGAACAAAATTACTTTTGTCTTAAAAAATTCTGTAGTTCCTCTCCTTCCAAATTGTCCAACATATACAAGCTGGGACAAGTTTCCACCACTTCTTTTCGCTCCCTGCACCACCATTATAGTTCCAGCATTCCAACAAATCACAGCTTGTTGGTGGCACAGACCATCTAAGTCCTACCAAGTTCAAAAAAAGTTGTCACAACTGTCCAGTTATAGGACAATGTAGAAACAGATGACTATTGTTTTCTCTAGCTGCACCACACATGCTACATCTAGAACATAGATGAAATAAGACTGTAAGGGGCCTTAGTGAGTGAGACATGCTTCTCTTAAAAACTCTAGACTTTGTAAGGGTCCTTAGTTTTCCAGATGAACTCCCATGGCCACTGGTCAAATAGTGCATTTTGCCTAATATGATAGTTGTATACAGATTTGACAGTGTAGACTCCATCACTTCCAGGTTTCCAGCACAACGTATCCTCAGATTCTTTGAAACCTTGGAAAGATTCCAAGGTTTTGAACAAGTCCACATCTCTTTCCAATTCACAATCATGTAATAATCTTCTAAAACTGATATTTCACCCGTGTACTCCTTTAGCTGATTCAAGGTTAAAATCTGGTAAAGTAGCAATAGTGTAGGAATCAGGGAACAGTAGGGGAATCTTTTTTTTTTTTTTTTGATAACCAAGAAATTTGTCTGTAGCTTGCTATTTGGACCAACCATAGCCTTATAAACTCGATGGATAATAGGTCCACCCCTCTACCCTTCTCCACTTAAAAACCAGGCTTTACCTTGCATGGTGTGGGGCTTGAGCCTGTGACCTCAACCACAAATCCTCTGTCCTTTGCCACTTGAGCTAGGCCCTGGAGGCACAATAGGGGAATCTTTGATGTGCATGTTTCGGGGAATTTGTGATTCCTCAAGCACTACTCTTTTCTAGGGTATGCATACATCATACTTAACTGGAAATCATTTGAAACTGAATTTCAAGCTTTCATTCTCAAAAAACAAACAAACTGAATTTGGAGCTTTCATTCTCAAAAGACAAACAAACTGAATTTCAAGCTTTCTTCGTTCTTAGGTGCAGTTTCAGTTAGGGATTGTTAAGCTATGGTTCTTTGGTTTGGTTTGGTTTTCATTTCTTTAGGAGAAAGAAACACCGAAATTTTGGGCATTTATAAACAATGTTAGTTCTTCTGAAAAAAGGAAATAAAAGTTAGAAATGGTTCTTCTATCTATGCTGATGGATGTGTAACTTCCGTACTTTTACTAATATCCTTGAAATTAGATTAGCTTAACTGGTTTCACATGGACTTAAAAAGATAGGGCACTTCTGTTGTCTAACTTGGGTAGTGTTTGTGCAAGTCATTAATATGGACTTGCCGTAAGTTTAATTCTATAAAAATACTAGCGTTGCCATGAAAAAAGTCAAGTTACTATAAGTGATCATAGTCATTCCATTTCCA
The DNA here is from genome assembly GCA_038996855.1 of Solanum aculeatissimum. Taxonomy (NCBI): domain Eukaryota; kingdom Viridiplantae; phylum Streptophyta; class Magnoliopsida; order Solanales; family Solanaceae; genus Solanum; species Solanum aculeatissimum. The sequence goes on from JBCEWC010015662.1 coordinate 6,761, forward strand.
CGCAAATCTAAAATATTTTAAATTTTAAAACTGATTTTGATTACAATATATCTTGAACTAGAAGAAATCTATTCACTTGATTCTTTTTGATCAATAAAAGAAATCAATTCACCTTTTTTTCTCCTATAGGTAGAAGAAACCAATTCACTTATGTTAGGAACCCAGAAAATCTCCAACCATATGCTGTTAATTACCAAACACAATACAAAGATAACAACACTCTACATTGTTATTTATTTCACCAACAAATAGAACAAGTTTACAAAAATACAAGCAAGATTTGGAATGATAATTCACCCCACAACCAAGGTATTTCAAGGAACCTTATCCTCCTCCAGTTTAACTTTCAAAAATCAAATCCTACGGAATAAACTGCCTGTACTACATTAAATAACCATCTTAACTTCTATGTAACTGCTAAATATGCATAGTAATAACTAAATAAAGCAGTAATATTTAAGCCTTATTTTTATATGTCTTCCTGCGTTTATAGACCGTAGTAACAACAGGTCTAACATTACCTGCCCCAACGAGTTTCACCTTGTCCTCAAGGTGAAATTGAGGAAATTGAGCATCAATAACTTAATAGGGTTCCCAAGTATTCTAAAAAAAAAAGTCAGGCAAGTCCTTCCACTTAATCAAAACTTCTTGGTAGCCATTCAAAAGTGTCAGACAATCTATTACACTTTCAGGTTGGATTAGCATTTCAAGATCTTCAGACAAGAAAGGAGGGAGTTGTTGAACTGAAATCGAATCCTTCACAGCACACTTAAGCCAAGAAACATGAAATACGGGGTGCACCCGTGAATGAGAGGGTAAATCAAGGTGGTAGTCGATTTCCCCAATTTTGCTCAAGGCAGTGTATGGACCATAGTAACGAGGGCTTAGCTTCTCATTAACCTTTTTAGCCAGTGAACGAAGCTTGAAAGGTTTCAAGCGAAGATAAACCAATTCACCAGGCTGGAACACAACTTCACGATGCTTAGCATCAACATAAACTTTCATTTAAGCTTGAGCATGGGTCAAATTAGCTTTGAGTTCATCTAAAATAGTGTTATGAGCAGCAAGCTGCTGATTGACCTCTTCAACAGCAGAAATATCTTCAGTAAACCACAACAAGGAGAGAGGATCTCTTCCATATAGAGCTTTAAAAGGATTCATCTTTGTGGAATCATGGTAAGTGGTATTGAACCAAATTTCAGCCCTGGAAATCCATCTTGGCCACTACTTTGGATTTGTTCCTGCAAAACAACGCAAATAAGTCTCCAAGGATGGCTTGACAACCTCCGTTTGACCATCTGTTTGAGGGTGATATCCTGAGCTCAATTTGAGGCTAGTGCCAGACAACTTGAATAATTCTTGCCAAAATTGGCTGATAAAAATCCGATCTCGGTCAGAAACAATGGATTTTGGAAACCCATGCAATCTTACAATCTCACATACAAACAATTCAGCTACACTCTTTGTTGTATAGAGGTGAGATAAGAGAAGAAAATGACTATATTTAGTGAAACGGTCCACCACAACAAGTATAGTATCGTGTCCCATTGCTTTTGGCAACCCACTGATGAAATCCATAGCAATATCATCCCAAACTTGTGTAGGAATAGGTAATGGTTGCAGCAAGCCAGCATGACTCAGGGCTTCATACTTATTCTACTTGCAAACTTCTCAACTTTTCACAAAGTTTTGTACATCCCTTTAGATCCCATTCCAATACAACACCTGTGAAATGTGTTTGTATGTTAAAAAAATCCTTGAGTGACCACATGTAGGTGAGGAGTGAAATTCTCTAAGGAGCATAGGAATGTGCAATGACGATCGAGGAATCACCAACCGACTTTTGAAAAATAGGTATCCATTTTTTAAAGCATAATTCGGTTGTGAAGTTGAATCTTGAAGCAAATCTTGTGTCAACTGATGGAGTTGGTCATCTTGTTGAATTTCTGTGGACAGGTCATCTAAGGTGCTGCTGTGTAAAACTGAAAAGACCATGAAATGAAATTGACGGGACAAGGCATCAACTGTTTTATTTTCACAACCTGGGCGATATTGAATCTCAAAATCAAATCCCATCAACTTGGTGATCCATTTTTGTTGCTCCTATGCCATAACATGTTGCTCCATGAGAAATTGAAGACTACGTTGATTTGTTCATACAATGAAATGTCGACCCATCAAGTAATGACGCCACTTTTGGACAGCAAAAACTATGGCCATTAACTCCCTATCATAAACTGATTTAGATTGAACTCTAATTGAAAGTCCTAGGCTAAGAAAAGTGATAGGATGTCCTTCTTGCATTAGGACAGCTCCTATTCCTAACCCTGAAGCATCTGTCTCAACAATGAACACCTTATTAAAATCTGGTAGTGCCAAAATCGGCAGAGTGACCATAGCCTCCTTAAGAGAATCAAAAGCTAATTGAGCTTCTCTATTCCATCAAAAAGCATTTTTCTTGAGCAACTGTGTGAGTGGTCTGGCTATTTTCCCATAGTCATGAATAAATTTTCTATAGTAACCAGTTAGTCCCAAAAATCCCCTCAGACCTTTAACATCTTTAGGACTTGGCCAGTTAATCATGCTTGTTATTTTGGTAGGATCAGCCGCGACTCCATTTGCAGAAATAATATGACCCAAATACTCCAGCTTTTGTTGTCCAAAATGATATTTATTTCGATTGACAACCAAGTTATGAAGTTTTAAAACTTATAGTATCTCTCGCAACTGATCCATGTGAGTAGGATAACCTGTACTATAGACTAATATGTCATAAAAAAAGAACAATACAAACTTACACAAGTAAGGCCAAAATATCTCATTCATCAAAGCTTGAAAAGTAGATGGAGCATTAGACAATCCAAACGGCATGACCAAAAATTCATAGTGGCCTTCGTGTGTACGAAAAGCTATTTTCGCTACATCCTCATTGCTAACACGAATTTGATGGTGCCTTGATCTTAGATCCAATTTTGAAAATATAGTGGCACCCCCAAGTTCATCTAGTAACTCATCGATTACTGGAATTGGAAATTTATCAGGAACCGTGATCTTATTAAGGGCCCAATAATTCACACAAAATAACCAACTACCATCGTTTTTGCGAACCAGCAACACTGGACTAGAGAAAGGACTAGTACTTGGTTGTATAATACCAACTGCTAACATTTCTTGTACTTTTCGCTCTATCTCATTTTTCTGATAATGAGGATAACGATATGGACGAATATTAGGTGGATCAGATCCCTCTTTCAGTCGTATAGCATGGTCATGACTCCTACTTGGTGGCAGCCCCTTGAGTTCCTCAAATAAAGCTCCAAATTCATCCAGTAGATGCTGCAAATCCATATTCCCTTGTTCCTCCCTTGCAGTTAATTCATTCAGATCAACATAATACCCGTCCCCATCTCCTTGCAAGGCCTTAAACAAAGTTTTAAGTGAAGCCACCGATTTGGACAGTGAGGGGTCTCCTCGAACAACTTGGGTTTGCCCTCCTACTTCAAATTTCAAGGTTCTAAAATTCGGTTGAATATCCCCCAAGGTTTTCAGACACTCTATACCTAATACCACATCGACACTACCCAAATTACAACGGAGATAATCCTGTGTTATCCGCAATTTATCAATCCACAATTCCACTTCTTTGCATCTTTCCCTACTTTTTACTTGTTGTCCATTCCTCACTTCCACCACAAATAGCTTAGTCTCCGTTTTCTTTAACCTTAATTCTTCGGCCATTGTGCGAGATATAAAATTAGTTGATGCACCACTATTAATCAACACAATAACCTTCTTTCCCAGTATTGTTCCCCATACCTTCAAAGACTTCTTTGTGGTAAATCCTTCTATAGAGTACAAAGACAACTCCATCAACTTTTATGATTCTGGTTGTTCTTGAACTTTTAATTGGTCCATCCCTGCGTTGATTGTCTCTTCTGAATACTCTATGATGCCTGCATCTTCATCGTCCCCTGCTGCTACAATAAGCAAATTTAACTGTTTTGAATTGCACCGGTGATTAGGGCCATATTTTTCATCACAACAAAAACAAAGTCCTTTTCGTAATTTATCCTGATACTCCGCATCAGATAGCCTTTTGTATGCTCCTCCACGCCTTGCAGAAATTTCAGGTCCTGGCTGCACATTTTCTCCTCGCTTTTGCTCTTGAAAATGTTGTGGTACCGTTGCAACTGTTGTTCGGGCAGAATGAAAGGGTGTTGCTGTTCCACGTACATGGGGACTGGTAACACTTCCTGTACGGCTATTGTAAGTCACCGGAAAAAACATTGAACCTCTAGAGAGTGCCATACGCATATGTTTTGGCAAATGAGCTTGGTTGAGAGCCCAATTCTTCTCTTCAATACATTGGCTTTGGTCCATAATCTGGGTTAGAGTTCCTAGCTTGCTAAGGCGCAATTCTGCTTTGATCTCCTCTCTCAAGCCATTTATAAAAATTCCCATCAAAACCTCATCATCGGCATCTTTCAAAGGTGCTGAAAGTAATTCAAAATCTTCTCTATATTGAGCCGCAGTTCCAGTTTGTTGCAATCCTATCAAAACCTCATATAAGTTTCCTACTTGTGATTGAGTAAATCGTTGGAGTGTGTACTCGAAACACATCCCATGTAATAATCGGAGTTCTTGTCTCTCACCATTGGAACCAATTAAGGGCTCTTCCTTCAAGGCAAACAACAGTTGCCTCCAATTTATCCTTATCATCAATGCCATTAAAATGAAAATAACGCTCTGCTCTGTTAAGCCACCCATATGGATTATCACCAGAGAATAAGGACAATTCCAATCTTCTAGGACGCATTTCATCATGAAATTATGGTCAAAATTCTTCACGAACTCCATCACCTCTGCGATTGTTGTTGTTCTCTACCATCACATCAGTATCCTTAACTGGATCTGCCTGATCTGCTGATTTTTCTTTAACATGTTGAAGAATTTCAGCATCACATTCATCTTTCTTTTGCATCCAGTCTCGTAACTGCCCCAGATAATCTCGTACTGAACCTATCTTTTCTTTACTTCGTTCATTGTCTTCTCTAACCCTTCAATCTCCCTTCCATTCTGGTTGAAACCATGAAGGCTCTGATACCAAAATTTGTTAGGAACCCAGAAAATCTCCAACCATATGTTGTAAATTCCCAAACAGAATACCAAGATAACAACACACTACACTATTATTTATTTTCACTAACAAACAGAACAAGTTTACAAATATACAAACAAGACCAGAAATGATAATTCCTCCAACAACCAAGGTAATTCGAGGAACCTTATCCTCCAATTTATTTTTCAAAAACCAAAAACCTACAGAATAAACTGCCTGCAAAGCATTAAATACTATCTTAACTTCTATGTAACTGCTAAAAATACATACACACAATAATAACTAAATAAAACAGTAATATTTAAACCTTATTTTTATATGTCTTCCTACGTTTATAGACCTTAGTAACAACAGGTCTAACACATTGCTCTATACTCGGATTCTTCAAAGGACCGAGATATAATATTTTGTTTCTTACTTCTCTGTGATATCAAGTTACCAAAAACAAAATACGGTCAATCTTGGATCCAATCCAATTGGATATGCTAAACACTCAATGTGAGAGTGTCCATGGTTTTATACAGTATGTCAAGTTTAGGGGCTCCTTTTAAATAATATATGATCTGTTCTAAAGCTGTCTTATGTCTAACTGTGGGTGCCTACATGAAATGGTAACCACACTTACTGTAAATACAATATTTGAGTGAGTCATATTGAGATAGTTTGATTTCCCAACTAACATTCTATATCCCTCTAGATTTTCAAATGGACAGTCATCGTCTTTCATAAGATATACATTAAGAACTTTTGGAGCATTGCAAGGTTTTACAACCAACTTTTTAGAAAAATACCCTTCTTGCTCCTAAACACTTCTAATATCAAGTTCAATTGTCTCAAGACTTTTGTATGAAACTATGTAAAAAATAAAACTTTGAGAGAAGAGAAACCTGTAAAATCACATTCGCTCCTTTATCAGGATAAACTCCAAAACTACCTCACGAAAATTTTCAAACCAAACTCAATAACTTTGTTTCAAGCCATACAAGGGCTTCTTCAAGTGACAAACCTTTCCATATTCCCCTTGAGTAAATAAATCAGGTTGTTACTCTATATAAACCTCTTCGTGGGGGTCACAATGAAAGAATGCACTCTTAATATACAATTGATGCCAAGGCCAATTCTCAGAAGAACCTAGAGAAATAAAAAAGTGGACAAAAGTGAGTTTACACACTGAGGAGAAGGTATCTGAACAATCCACTCCATAAGTCTAGGCACAGACCTAAATTAGGTTCAAGACAATCATGTATCTATTATGTAAATAAGTTGACTGTACGAGTTAAGGCTGTTTTATAGAGTCCTCTTTATTAGAAACATATATACTCAGCTGGTTATTCTTTAATTAATTCTGTTTGTTGACATATTTAGCTGGTGGATCCAACCAAATATTAAAAAATGCATTTGATTAGTTGACTGGTAAGACATATACTTTGTAGAATATTCTAATTTTTCGTCTATAATTGAGAATTTTTCGAAGTTCTGCCTTATTTCACTACCTTGATTGATAAGATTGCACCATTGTGACCACATTTTGCTTTTATTTGTTTTGTCATCCACATGCAGATAAACATATACACGAGAATCACTAAAACAATCAAGTTAAATGTCAAGGAATCAGATAGTGTGGGAAATGTCAAAGCGTTGCTACAAGACAAGGAGGGAATACCGGCATGTCATCAACGTCTGTTTTCAGAAGATGGTAAGCTAA
>JBCEWC010015663.1:0-13582 GCA_038996855.1 Solanum aculeatissimum
TTCCTTCTCTTTCTCTTCTTCTATTTTTGTTCCGCCTTAAATTTATTCTAGTTAATTTAAGATTCAGTTTTATAACATTAGGATTTTTTTCATTTTCAAAAAATTAAAAAATCTTAAACCTTTATTAAAAGTAAAAAGATCCTATTTATTCTAGTACACCTCTTAAAAATATAATAGATGATTGATCAATTGGAAACTTGAATGAAAAAGGGATTAAATTGTGGGGTAGACACAAGTTGTTAGCTTGGCCAACTTTCTAATATATGAAGCAAGTAAACACCAAATACCAGAATAATCACCATACGGATCCGAGTCAAAGTTAGATATTACCTAAAACGTGTTACTCAAAATTATGTGCGCTATTTAATTAGTCAAAATTTAATTAGATTATTAAAGAAATACTTCAGGAGCCTACGTATGATAACTTAAGCATTTAATCTTTGACGTAGCTTATTCCGATACTCAAAACAAATTAATTAGGAAAATAGTTTTGAATTTTTTTTTAATAGTGGAAGAAAATAAATCTACTTTTTCGTCTATGTTGGAGTAAATCCTGATAATCCTTGATTTTCATTAGGATTGCGTATTGGTAAGTTGAATATTAAAGATTATCGATTTTACTTATTGATTATCAGTTCACATATATATTAAATTGTTATGACATTAATTAATTAATTATTAATCGTTATCAACTATTAATACTTTGCACATATAAAATTAACATACTATGAACGTTAGAGAACAATTTATCAAGATAACATCAAAGACAAAATGCGGTTATGCACACCCCTCGAGTGATACACCATTATCAGTGACTTTATGTACAATAGAATTGTAATTAATAACTATTGAGTTATTAGTTCACCCATTAAAAGAAGTGATCAATCGAGGCAAGAACTAATAATCAATAATTATAAAATAATAAACTATTAAAAAGCCCGCAAACCAATGATCCATAGTATTAATCAAATAATCGAGTATTCACCCACGAAATGTATTTTTTTTAAATTTAATATGAAAGTATTTTTCTCTCACAAATAAATTGATTAATAAATATTTGACCAACAAATAAAGTTGGAGCGGATGAATTCTCATAATTATTACATTCCTAGTAATTTCTACGAATAATTTTGATAAATAGATGGTTAAATGAGCTCTCATTGTCATCAACAATCCAAGATTAGAAGGAATTGATGCATCACGAATCATTAATTAATGAAAGGGTGAAAAAATTAAGTTAATAGGAAATGAAATATAGTTAGCTTTATGTTAGAGAAAAGTAAAGGCTACGGAAGCTTTTGTTCTTGTACACCAACAATCTAATCCATCCTTGCACTTGTCTGACAGATGGCCTCTTGCATCCGTTTATCTTTATTTCCAAGGCAAGACACCTAGCTTTCTGCAGTTTGCATCATCCATAAATTTGTTTTTTTTTTAACCATAAATTTAGAAATATGCATAAATTTGTTTTATAGGAATAGTGTATTTTATTGTAAAAAATGTGTGATTTTTTTTATTTTTATTTTTGTGATGTGAGAAAATAAAACTAATCAATCAATTTCAATAAATATATATATACACACACTTCTAACACCTACTATGTCCACTTAAATTGAAAGATCACGATTAAGAAGTAAGAACTATCTCAATAAGTAAAAATGAATCGATAATTTATTAGTTATATCACCAAACTCAACAACGATAGTTACGTTCATTTTAGTAAATGATTCACAATTAAATACACACTTGTTTAATTTTATTTTAATACAATACAATGTCTTAACAAGTTAGGACCAAAAAATGTGGTCTTAAAATTATACATAATACATCATATATTTATATAAAACAATACAGTTTACTAACGAACTTACAGAAGGAAAATAGGAAAAGTAATAGAAAATGAAGTTGAAAATACGTTGGTCGGCGTGAATGGACAACCTGATTTTGTAGTAATACTAGTACAGTGGTGTCCGAGCAAGATATGGGCAGAGTTTTTTCATGAAATGTAAATAAAGAAAGTATTATTAAATTAAATTTTAACATAAATTACTTTGTGAAAAATTATATAGGAAGTTTGCTAAAAAAGGAGAAAAAAATATTAATATTGTAATTGCATATAAACTTGTTAAAGCTGAATTTTGAGGGGTATCATCTATCTATTCAATTAAATATGAATTATGTTGAGAATCTTTGTTTTATCACCTAAAATTGCATAAATTGATTTCGAGGATTTTCTCTTATGACCTATTTTATGAGATTCAAGCTATGGAAGTTATGAAACGATGGTTTTATGATGAATTTGATGATTTTATGAGACGAATTGCGTGATTTTATGTCTAAAATTCTAAGATGATATGCATGATTGTGGTGGGTCTTTTTAAGAATGATTTAAATTGATGAATTGCATTATTTTCATGCATAGTCCTCTTCAGCTACATGATTTAAAGTTGCATGCATGAAATCCACCCAATTATCATATCAAAGTTTTTAATGATGAATGATCTCCAAAGATGAGGGTTCAATTACAAAAGTATAATTGAAGAGGGAATCTTAATGATTCACTGGTCAGGATGGTGGAACAAACTAAAAATTAATTCATATATTCTGAGATCTGAGAAGACACGAGTTAACCCTATAAATGAAATAGGGATTAAAAGAGTATATATTCACTTGTGAAGTGCACGTTTGTTAGACATGCCCACCCATGGTAGCAACAACACAACTAATAAGAAAACATCACATACAGTAACAAATAAAAATTTGACCTCTTATTATTACAATAAAATAAATAAAGTTATTAAACATTTTAACTAAAATTTGAAATCTTTATTATAAAAAAATTCCTAATAATAAACAAAAATTTCTTATACAATTAGTTACAAATGCGTTTTGAGTAACACATCTATAGTCATGAACTAATCAACGTACATACAAATTGATTCCAATACCACAATTAATTAAAAAAAGTATTCTAAACTCGAGTAAAAGTAAGGAATATGCATCGGTGCATGATTTAATTTCTCATTTTTTATTAAATTTAATTAATAATCCTCTATTCCAAATTAACCTAATTTTTGAGATTTTTTTCAAATTTAAAATAGTTGAATTGTTCAAAGTTCAAATGAATGTTTGAAACTTTTTTCATATTTGCACTACCATTTATTGAAGTTTTATATTTTTTAGGAGATAAATTATACTATATATTTATGACTTCATGAAAAGCAATAGTGAAAAGTATGATTTAAATTGTGTCTTTGAATATACGTGATATGTTTAAGATCATAAGACTAAAGAGTATCTTGATACGTATGATACATTTCTAATTTAAAACCTTAAGATTATAAAAAAAATCATCATTTACTTTCTTAAAGTCTTTATTATGTACCTTGTTTCCTCTCTTCTCTTGGATTGATCACACAAAATTCATTTTTTGATATTAAAACAAATAGATTGTTTGGATTTAAGTTGTACCGTAACCTATATACCATTAATTTTCTTTTTACGTGTTTGCTAAAACGGGAAAAAAATACTTGCAAGTTGTTTTACAAAAATGAATACTTTTTCAACAAATTATTAAAATATAAAATAACCTTATTTTCAGGACATTGGACACGATAAAACTCTTTTTTTTTTTTAATCTTAGTGAGTGTTGTCATCTTTTGTTTAAACAATCAGTTTCATTATTTTAGGTACCTTTTTCTGGAGTATTTTAGATATGTTAATTTAAGTCGATAATATATATTTTTTTAAATGGAAAGAGATAACTTTTATCAATTTTTTATTAATTATAAAAAATTATAAAGACATAAAAATGAAATATATTTAGTTTTTGGTTGGATTAACGTTACGTGGAGCATTCCCATTGGCATGATGGTAGTGAGAGAATATGTATAAGTGATGTAAAAAGAAAAATGTTTGGCTCAATAAACAAAAGAGGAAAAAGAATAAGAAAGAGAAAGTTTTAAAGGAAAATGTTGAATTGAAAGGGACACATGACATGTTTAAGTGAGTTGAGGGAAAAGAATAAGAAAGAGAAAGTTTTAAAGGAAAATGTTGAATTGAAAGTGGCAGGTGACATGTTTAAGTGAGTTTTATGGTAAAGTAAACTCACACTTATATATATTTAATAGATCTTGAAAAGGCATAAGAGACAATTCAGTGAGAATATTTAATTGGTATTTCATTAATCACCAAAATAAAAATATTTACAGAAAAATTAAATTAGTATAACTTACACAAATCACATAGTGTAAAGAGATAATTATAATTTTTCCCTACTTTTACACTATTTACATAAATCCCTTAAAATATTAGTAGTCTGGATACTTTAATTACTTTAATATCAGATACTTTAATTACTGATTCTGTTGAGATTAAAAAGGAACAAAATATATAATTCAATTTTCAATTCCATTAATAATGTTGCATTAATTAATTATGAAACTTTCCTTCTTAACATTTTTTCCAATTCAAAATTTGAAAAATTCTCCTTTCCCATAGGATACTAATTTTAGAAATGAAACTTTTCCATTTGTAACAGCTTTTCAAAATTCAAAATTTCAAAAAAAATAAATTAAAATTCAAAAAAATTAAAATTAAAATTATTGAGCGCATCTTTCCAAAATAAACATTATTTGGTTCATTGTGTACCCCATCTTTATTATAATTGGTACAAAAAAAGACACACAATTTGATTTTGTGTAATGTATGATTGTGTTTGAGATAAAATAAATAGAAATACAATTTTGTATAAGAAAACTGATGCATTTGATAGAAAATTTTACATACTTCAACACATTTTGTCCCCCTCTTTGTTGTACTTGATACAAAAAAAGATACATCACCTGATTTTATATCATTTGTGACAAAATAAACAGAAACACAATATTGTATCAACTGATATAGATGATACAACATTTTACATGTATCAACTATAATAGTGCCATTGTTGTATTCGGTACAAAAAATACCCAAAGAAAAATAAAAAATATACATAATCCAATATTATATCATGCACTGTTGTATTTTGATACAAAATTACACAGAATTCAATATTATATCATACATTGTTGTATTTGTTAAAAAAGTAAACAAAATTTAATATTGTATCATGCACTGCTGAATTTGATACAAAATTACACAAAATTCCAACACTGCATCAATCGCTGATTTGTTCTTTCGAATAATCCAACAAATCATGCAATTGACTCACTTTTGTCGTGAAATGAACATCATAAGCTTCAAATTTTGGGTGTTTCTTTTTCAATTTCGATACTAAATAAGCACTTTCGTCAACAAAAATTGTGCACCCTTTGTGATTCACTATTAAAAATACAAATAATTCAATATTACTTCATTCACTGTTGTATTTAATACAACATAGAGACGATCTAAATCCGTTTATAAATTTTAAAAAAAGGAAGAGGAGGAGGAGGAGAGGAAGAAGAAAAGGAGAAAGAGAAAGAGAAGGAGGAGGAGGAGGAGGAGGAGGAAGAGGAGGAGAAGGGGAGAAGGAGGAGGAGAAGGAGGAGGAGAAGAAGAAGGAGGAGGAGAAGGAGAAGGAGAAGGAGAAGGAGGACGAGAAGGAGAAGAAGAAGGAGGAGAAGAAGCAGGAGGAGAAGCAAGAGGAGAAGCAAGAGGAGAAGGAGGAGGAGGAGGGGGGGAGGAGGAGGGGGGGGGGGAGGAGGAGATGAAGAAAATAAACGTGCTGCAAAACGAGTTAAAATTGATTGACAGGAAAGATAACAAAATTAAAATTCAAAAATGATAAGTACCTGTAGTGATTTTAGGAAATAAAATAGGAAGATATTAGGAAGTGAAAATAGGAAGAGAAAATCTTTTATTTTAGGGATTGAAATTTATGTATTTGATTGAATTGATGTTTAGAGAAAAAAAGAAAATTTTGAAATATTTTATAAACGGTAGGAAATAATAATAAATAAGGAATATAAGAAAGTGTAGTTAGGTAATTATTCCATTAAATTATACGTACTCATCTATCTATACTCACTTCAAAGAAGCTAAAGAGCTTTGTAAAATCTACACCTATCTAGCAAAATTTCCCATCTGAAAGAAGCTTGAACACAACACATATTGGCTACTCTTTTTTCTACCCATCAATCGGTACTAGTTGAAGTAAAGAAAAAATCCTCTTTCCTTATAGTCAAGTGTAGTTCTGGATCGCGAGTTGGATACTTACCTTATAGTCCCTGTATTCTCAACTTTTTCAAATATTCTTTTGTTTGTCTTATTTCATACTTCATGTCATCATGTGTACACTCATCATGCATCATATTTACCATTTTAACAATTTGAACGGTAAATATGAACACTATACCAATTTGAATAAACTAAGCTATTGCAGTATCATTGCCCATATGGCTCTATTGATTAAACATGTGATTTATGATCTCCTGGCTAATTAAGCTGACATAAGACACACATGAGATTTACTTGCATTCACCAGTGATGCAACCTGTCTGTTGTTGTTAGCAGCCTTTCGTGTAGTTAAAATTGACTTTGTTTTAGCATGGTTATCACATACAAACCTTTCCAAGGTACTTTAAGATGTTCCCTAAGCTTCTTCACATAAATCTGCCTTATGAAACTTTGATCACTTTTGCGAGGGGATTGAGTGTATTGAAGTAGATCATAGACATTGATGATTTTTTTCATCCAACTAGCATGTTTAGACACTATCATCCCCTCAACTACTTGTTTTTTGACATACACAGTGTGATTCACATGTCCAAACTTTGTCTTGCTTGATCGAGTATATAATACACACACCTAAATAACTATAAAAAATTATTTTCTCTACACTAAAAATTTAAAAACAATTGATAACTTGATAACAATTTACAATTTGAAAACAACTGATTATTGCAATCCAATAGAGTCATGATTTAATATTGTAATTTTTATTTCTATGTTACACTGATTCGATAACTTGAGAATTATTATTTATTGTTAGTGCTAATTTTGATTAGTGACTGTTTGCAGGAATCACACCAAAAAGAAAACAAATAAATCTCAATCTCACTATGATGTGGCCAAACTTGAGAAAAGGAAAATAGATCAATCAAGCTCTATCAAATGACCAGAAAAATAGGAAGAGAATCAATCAAGTACTAATTGGATTGCAAAGAATCAATTCACATCCATCAAGAAAGGAAAAGACATGATGCATTGTACAAAGTCGTTTCACCTTCCTTAAGCCTTATCCTTATTTTTGAAAATAGGAATCATCATTGCCTAATTCCAAGAATCAAATCCCTTGGGATGCCATCTCTTCTACTTGAAAAGGACTTGAAGAAATCTCTGAATGTGTACAAGCTGCAACATTTAAAATCACTCGTCGCAATCTTCATCTTTGAAAAACATTATATTTCTAGCAAATTTACTGTGAAAAGAGAGAGATAGAGAAACAAAGAAAAATAATTTGAAGAAAGGTTTATATTAAAAAAACAACAACAAAAAGATCGAGTGTAGATCTAAGTTTTTTGTAAGCCTTTGTACTACATCATTTTAAGACTTGAAGAGATATCCCTTGCAACCTAAGGAGATTGGATTAGGATCTACTTGGATCTAAACAAGTATAAAAATATTAGGTGTTGAATTTCCTTCACGCACTCTACTTACTACTTTATGTTGTTTAATGTCCTAATTGTCTGATAAACAAATCAACTATCGATAATTAAAATTAACAAAGAAAATTTAATTTATAACAAGAGATTTTGTCATCTCTCAAAGCCCAGTCAAATTCTCAAAAGAAGTTTTTAATAAAGAATAATCGAGTGCTCCGGAAAATAGCCAACTCATCTCTGAATCAGTGCCAAATGAATGAAATAGTAAACTTAACTACCCAAAGTAATTCATCATTGGAGATCCCAGTGATGGTATGAGAAAAAAAGATTTTTAACAATCCATCTTAAGATGAGAAGTTCCACATCGGGAAAACATAGGACATATGCTAGGTATATAAGTAAACACACCTTACTTACTAGTGATGCATTTTAAAGTCGTGCGAGCCTAGGCCCAAAGTGGATGATATCACTAGAGGGGTGGGTCATTAATATTATCCGCTTTGGGCTTAGGTTCGAACAAGTTTAAAACACATCACTAGTAGGTAATTATATACCCAACATCTTTCCTTTATTTTGCCGATATGAAACTTCCCATCTTAAGATAGGTTGTTATATGCACCCCCTCTATGAATTCAGCATACTCGCTGAGGTTTGCCCCATCATATGGGATTCACCTAGACTCAACATTGAGGTTTGCTCTACCTCATCGAGATTTGCCTAAAATCAGTTGAACTCTGACTCTTATCGACAAGACTGACAGAAGAGTGACTCTAATATCATCTGTAATGACCCAGTCCATTAGTGATATTGTTCGCTTTGGACGTAGGCCCACACGACTTTAAAATGCGTCCAAAAATTATTTTTCTATAATATAACACATAAATCACATTCATTGAATGCGTTTTATGTGTATTTTATTCATAAAATGCACTGGACAAGTGCGATATACATAAAATACACATAAAATGCATTCAATGAATACAACTTATGTGTTATATTATAGAAAAATAATTTCCAGATACATTTTAAAGTCGTGCGGTCCTAGATCCAAAGCGAACAATATCACTAACGGGTTGGGTTATAACAGGGTTTAAGCAAAAAGAGTGCAAATGTAGAACTCATATCTTAGTTAGAACCAAAAAGAGTTGAAGAAGACCTTAAAGACAATTAATGGATAAAATCCATGAAGGAAGAACTCGACCAATTAGAAAAGAATTGTATCTGGAACCTAGTTCCTAAACCAGAAAATGTTGTTGTTATTAGAATTAAATGGTTCTTCAGAAACAAATGAAATGAGGTTGGAGAGATAATAAGAAATAAAGCCAGACTAGTTGCTCAAGGATACTCGCAACAAGAGGGGGTCGACTATGATGAAACTTTTTCTCCTGTAGTAAGGTTAGAATCTATTCGTTTTTTGTTAGCCTATGCTACTTTCAAAGGTTTTAAACTTTTTCAAATGTATGTTCAAAGTGTGTTTTAAAATGGTTTTATCGATGAAGATGTTTTTGTAAAATAACCCCAGGATTTGAATATCTAAAATTTCTATATCATGTATTTATACTCTCTAAAGCTCTCTATGGTCTCAAGCAAGCTCCACGAGCTAATTGGTATGATCGACTGAGTAAATTTTTATTATCTCGTGGATTTTTCAAAGGAGGCATTAACACTACTCTTTTCATAAAAAGATCATCATCTGATAATATTATTATTCAAATTTATGTCGATGATATTATATTTGAAAATACTAATGTTGATCTATGCAAGAAATTTGCAAATCTAATGCAACGTGAATTCAAAATGAGCTTGATGGGTGAACTAACCTTCTTTTTGGGGCTAAAAATATTTCAAACTAAATGAGACATCTTTATTTGCCAAAGTAAGTATGCCAAAGAGCTGGTATAAGAATTTGGAATGGAGAAAGAAAAACCTATAAATATTCCCAAGAGTCCTTCCTGCAATTTGGACCTTAAGACCAACGATAAGAATGTTGATGAATCAAAATATTGAGTTATGATCGGATCATTACTCTATCTTACTGCTAGTAGACCTGATATCATGTTTAGCATTTGCAAATGTGAAAGATTTCAATATGCTCTTAAGGAATCCTACTTGACTGTTGTAAAAAGAATTATTCGCTACTTAGTGGAAATAATTTTTTTTAAATTTTTGGTATGGAAATTCTCTATATTTAATCTTTGTGGTTTTTTAGATGCAGATTATGCAGGTGACGATGATGATTGAAAAAGTATCAATGGTTCTTGCCAATTCCATGGAGAATCATTAATCTCCTGAAATAGCAAGAACAAAACTGTGTATCTATTTCAACCACTGAAGTTGAATATGTAGCTATTGGTCTATGTTGTGCTCAAATTTTATTGATGATCCATCAATTGAATGACTTTAAAATAATTTCTAAACCTAATCAAATTTTTTTGTGACAATTCTGGTGTTATCTGCTTATCTAAAAAATCAGTGCATTATTCTAGAGTAGAGCTAAGCATATTGATATTAAGCATCACTTGATTAGAGAGCATGTTTTAAATGGTAATGTTGAAATTATTTTGGTCAGTACTGAAAATCAATTAGCTAACATTTTTACAAAATCTCTGCTTGTGGAAAGATTTTGTGATCTTAGAAAATTTTTAAAAAAGTATTTCAAAACCTTTTTAAGCATTGTTTTCTTTTGGCAATTATTATGTGCATTAACGCCTTTACTCTTCCTTTGATGATAGTCCTTGCGGGTTTTCATCAATGTTGTGACTCCTCCTCTTCATCTCATGTGTCCCATCCTTTCAATTATTCACCTTTTTCCTTTCCCCTCCTTTGCTTATAAACCCTTTTCTCTTCCCTTACATTCTTCAGTTCAAAAATCCCTGAAGTCTCCGTGCCTCCTCGCAAAAGTTTCAAAATCAAGAGGAAAGGCATTGCCCTTTCTCTTATCCTATTGACTCCAAAAAGTCCTCCTCCCTCTTCTCCACCATCCTCCTTCCTCCTCTCTCAAACGCTCTGGCCCTACTCATCCTTCTTGAGATTCCCAGAAAAAAATGCAAGTTTGATTTTGAAAGCTCCCTCGACATTAAAACAAATTTTTGGAATTCCTCTAATGAAATTCTTTTTCAATCTCTCAAATCTAAAACTGTGGTGCATAGACATATTGTGGACCTTGATCTTCTCATGATTTTGTACTGCCCCATTAAAGAGTTTTTCGACTTTCAAGGATGGACACAAATCTTTTTCTCTTTCCTAAAGATTGTCTATGAACCCTTGGTAAGATTATTTTATGCTAATCTTCATTCCTCCAAGTCTGGAGAAGTTGAATCTCTTATTTTGGGTAAGCATATATTCCTCAATCCTGACATTTTTGATGAACTATTTGATATCCATTGTTCTTAATTCTCTATTTTTGTAAAGATTTCCTAGCCCTCTAATTTCGAAGTCTCTTTTGAAGAAGCCCAAAAAGCTTTAGTTTCTAATATTTCCGATCCTTGAACCTCTAATTTAGGACCTAAAGATGTATCCTTTGAAGTCAGGATTCTTGATCACAGTGTGACAACCACCCTTCTTCCTTGGACTGGCTCCTTTTCTACTTAGTCTGTTCGTGATACTTTCTTTACCTACTGTCTCTGTAATGACCAAATGGTTTTTGAAATTCTTAATGGTTGGTCTCGTATAGTGTTGGACTAGTCATGGTTGAATTTTGGTAACCATGAATTGAGTTTAAGTGGCCGAATTCAAAATGGACCTTTTGGTGGCCTAGAGAGACCGTTTGGGCAGTGTACTTTGAGGATCATAACTTTTGGTACGGGATGAATTGTGTGGAATACTACATATAAAATTGAATCTCTTTGAGTTATCTTCGCAACGCAAGTTTTACTCAATTTGGAGTTCGTATGAGAAAGTTATGACCAAAATAGTGAGACTGTCCATAATTAGGACACTGGGAACGAGGTTCTGGAAATGGGCTAAGGACTGGACCACAGACCGTTTGGTGGTCCACGTTCCATGTGGGTGTCCATGGAGGGTTCCAGTAAGCTCCCAGGGGTTGAGGGCCAAGGATTGGACCAAGGTAAGCCTCACGGACCACCCCACGGTCCGTGAGCCACCTCACAACCCGTGAGGGGTCCCGTGAGGTGAGGCAGTGTGTGTCCAGCTGGGGGCTGGACTCCGGGTCAAGTGTGGATCCATGGACCCGTACTCGGTCCGTGTGAAGCCACACGATCTGTGAGACCCCTCCGTGAAGTGTTCCAGAAAGTCCCCGGAGAGTTCAAGGTGAAATCATGGCCAAGTGAGGCCACACGGTCAATTGTACGGTCCATGTGCCACTGGACGGGCACTGTATCCCTTCCGTGTGGCACTTTGTTTCAGGGGTTAGTCCATTTCATTAATGGTTAATTCATAATTTAATTAAATCCTATGCCTCTTTTAGTCTTTCTAAGGTCCCCTAAACCCCCTTAACCTAACCCTAAACCCTTTTCATCCATTCTAACACTCTCCATTACACTTTGAAATTTCCTAAATTCTCTTGACCTCCATTGTTGAAAGCTTGAAGAAAGTTGGGGAAGATCACCTTGCTTGTTTAATTCTTCAATTCTCTTGCTTAAATTCAAGGTATGTGGGTTTGATTCATGGATTCCCTTTCATCCATGAAGACCCAAGAACTCTACTCTTTAATTTATGTTTTTAAGTTTCTTTAAGTTATGGGTTCTTTAAATTTTGAAGTATTTAATTGATTGGGATTATGTGCTATTGAAATTAGGTGATTTAATGGTGATTTAAGTTTGAATTTTATGAATGTTCATGGAAACTCTTGAAGGCTCAATGTGCATGTCCCTTTTTTATTTAGTTATGCATGGGTAAATTGGAATATTCTTTAAATATGAAATTTCTCATGATTTATGTTGAAATACCTTTTAAATTGTGAATTAAAGTTTGAATTCCATTACCCATGCACTTGTTCCTCATTCATGGCATATTGCATTGAAGGTTTGACATGATGAAACTCTTGTTATGATATGATATTTTAAGGCTTGTGATCACATAGTCTCTTGTTATGGCTCTTTGAGCATTTTGGATGCTTGCGCCACTTTGATATGTTTTGAAGGTTTGATATGATAAGTTATGTAGATGGGCTACTCTTATTGCATTGATATGGAAAGATTATGAGAATGATTTTGAAAACTCTTGTGGCCTTTGGCCTAAGCATGAATATGGTTTTGGTTTTGACTAATGATGCATGATTTGAAAAGAATGTAAGTCTTCTGATTTGAAGTTGCATGTATATATATGTATTCCCGTGGGATGAGACTTAGTACCGAGGGATTGGAGTCTGGGTGGACTATCTCCAAGGGTCCATACTCCTTTTCGTCAAACCATGTGCCAACATGGGATTTCTCCCTAGATGGGAAGACTTGTTTGTTTCCCCTTGTTGAAGGGTGATTAAGGATTTACTTGACAAGTAGTCCGGATTCAGGTAGTAGCTCTCTTGGGTCTCCTCTGTTGTCGGTTGAGGTTACATCTCCGCTATATTATGATCATAGGATTGCATCTCATGCATAATGACATAGCATATCGTTATATTACTCCTTGGCTACGTGCATTCCTTTCGAATCACTTGTCCCTTTGTCATGTTGCTTGGTCATACTATATTGTCATATGCATTGTATACCCGCATACTTAGTACATATTATGTGCTAACTCATACTTTTGTCTACATGTTCTAACCATATAGGGACCGGAGATGACTTCTATATTCCACCGGGCAACGTGTGATTTTCTTGAAGAGATTTGCTAATGGTGAACCCTTTTGTTCAAGGGAAATAACCACCTTCTATCTAGCTAGTGTTGCTTTTATTGTTTTAACTTATGTATTGAGGGTGAGCCTCAAACTATGTCGAGGCCCCGCTTTATCTATATAGAGGCTTGTTGGACAAATTAAACTCTTGTACGTTGGCTTTGTAATTTTGTTGGATATATTGACTATTGAGATATTATGACTA
>JBCEWC010015664.1:0-13582 GCA_038996855.1 Solanum aculeatissimum
TAAATAATGTAAATGTTAACGAAGAAAATGTAAGAAGGTTAAACAATATTTTCTTGATTTCTTCTATTTAAATGGGGGCAAGAAAATAAAATAATATAATTTTTTTTTACTTTTTATCATTAATAATTAAATTTTTTTATAAAAAACAATTAACACATAATTTGTTATTGATAAAAATTTGAAGCCCCCCAAAATTGGGAGCCTAAGGCATATGCCTTAAAATTTACGAGGTAGAGTCGGCCTTGGAGAGAATATTATCTGAGCAGGCAATGTAGTTATATCTTTGGATAAAGAAAAGGCATGTAGATGTTGACAAGTTACTGAGAAGTTGTTGCATTGGGCAGGTTATCGGTAGAGTCGGTGATCTACTGGCTGTAAAATACTTGTCTACTGAACCCAAGAAACATCAGCTCATGGAAAAAAATGGAGCCGACCTGAACTGTCGCATACGCAAAAGTTTGTGCAAACAATCTCAGAACAACATTTTTTGAGTTTGCATTCTCTATGCATGACTTGTACTTTTAAATTACGCTTATTAATTAGCAATATTTATTTTATGCGCTTTCATGTACTTCTTTGTTGAATATTTTAGTATAATGTCGTTGTTCAACTTACATTTTGTGTTATTTACTTAAAAACCACCTTAAATTGTTGTATCATGCTAGGACTAAATAAATGTTTGAAGCAAGAGCTATATGTTTTGTATGACAACTTTATCCACCCCTGATAAAATTTGATTTATATTGGTTTGGTTTTAAATCTATTTATAAAGTATAAAATTCGACATAATTGATTTGGTTTGATATTTGAAAAATATGATTGAAAGAATATTTAGTTCTTTAAAAGCTTCAATGGGATCAGTAAGTGAGTCCTAACCCTCCTTATTGTACTTTTAGTTTTGCGTTTCAATTTCATTTAATAAATAAAATTAGCTACTAGGCTCCCCACCTCTTAAGATTTTACTACAAAGGGAAGAAAGATTAAATAGTTTAAGTCTAAAAAATGAAAAATGTCTGTAATCATTTAAAATTTATTAAATATAAATTTTAAAATGATTAGAATTATATCAAATTCATGAATATATTGGTCCAAATAAATGTTATGGATTAGTATAATTGGGTTAATCATTTAAGTCCAATAAATACAGATTTAATTAAAATCTATGATAATTGATTTGTGCTACAATTAAATAGTCCAAATTAATAAGCTCAATATTATTTCATCCAAGAGGCCCATCTTGGCGCCATGTGTCAAATGATGTGGCAGGCCAAGTCAAGCAAAGAAGCCAATAAGATCATGTCATGTGTCAAAATGACAAACCCATTTCATTAAAGCCCAATATGTCATGTCACTTAAATCTGATTGGCTGAAGGGAAGTCTTTCCTATTGTAATTCTTCTATTCTACAAATATAAATAGGGGTCTTCATAATTAAAAGAAAAAAAATTCTAACAAGAAGCTAGAGAGAGCTCGTGGATCAAACGCCACGAATTTTTGTACAAGTTTAGGAATTCAAACATTCAAGTTCAAGAACAAGCTTAAAAGCTCTTGAACTCAAGAGCAAGTTCAAGTTTCAAGTATAAAATCAAGAACAAATTCAAATCTCGAGATCGAGTTCAAGAACAAATTTCAGAAGATCAAGCTCAAGAGCACTTGAATTTACACTTGAAAAGGTGAATCAGAGGACTTATAGAGATTGTAACACTCACATATTCAAATAAAATACTATAAATTATTTGCGATATTTTCGTTCTTGATTATTATTTTATTGACACAAATTTGATTGTCTACAAATTGGCACGCCCAGTGGGACCATCTCTACCTCTCATCTCAACTTTTCAAGTTTCAAAGAACATTCAAATGACTTATAAGAAGATCAACTCCCAATCGACTTTCTCCAAGACTGCTGGCTCCAGGTTCTCCGCTGAAGTGGAGGGGATTCTTGGTGTTACCTTTGGGAATTTCGGAGCTGTTACGAGGAGAAAGGCTACCATGCTAGGACAACAAACACTTCATGTGTTGTTCACATTAATTCTTTTTTTTTGGGTCTTCAACTCCGAAAGGAGTAAGGTCCTCCACAAATGTTGCGAATGAAGGAAGCAGTATTGCTGAAAAGATTGAAAGGACTTTAGCTTCACTTGAGCTCCTGGCTCTAAGAACTCATCACAAAGAAAGGCTCGTGTGATGTGAACCCTGCGAAGATTGACTTGTACAAAAGTCCATGTTACTCCCCGACATCACCAATGGTCATGCAAGCAATGGTAACTGATGCTTCATCTATGGAGGAGCAACTTATGAATTTGGCAAAGATGATTGAAGGATTGACCAAACATGTGCAAAGTCAAGAATCTCGCATAGATAAGTTGATAGATAGGGTGGATGGATTACTAGATGGATAATCTATCCATGCACCCGGAAAGGGCATTGAAGTTTAAGAGACCAAAAATCCTACAAAGCAAGCATCACCTATCAAGGAGATGCCAGTCTCCTATGAGGGGATGATCCCACTTGATTGATTGAAGGAGTTCATTGAAAGGACTATCAAGGATAAGTATGAGGTCTCCACCAAGTCTTCACACATGTATGTCAAGTCTTACACTGCAAGGATTGATAACCTCAAAATGCCTGTCGGTTATCAACCTTCTAAGTTCGAACAGTTTTAGGGCAAAGGAAATCCAAAGCAACATGTTACACATTTTGTAGAGACATGTAACAATGCTGGAACCTATAGAGACTATCTTGTCAAGCAGTTTGTCTGCTCCTTAAAGGGAAACACATTTGACTGGTACACTGATCTTGAACCTAATTCTATTGATAGTTGGGTACAACTAGAACATGAGTTTCTTAATTGCTTCTACAACACAAGACGCACTGTGAGCATGGTAAAGCTCACGAATACTCTCCAGAGAAAGGATGAACTGGTCATTGATTTCATAAATCGATGGAGAAACGCGAGTTTAAATTGCAATGAAATGATGATTAGGGCATTAAAGATGAGCTTTAAAGTTTAATTTGTCAAATATATAAGCATGTTGACAATTTTCCTAAAGATGTTTAAGAAAGATTCCCAAGATGAGAGGACAATACTCACTTAGTGGTTCCTAAATTTGAGCTACTCCTATGATTGCTACTTATGATTCTAAGTTATATTTTTATGATTTCGTGGGATGACTTAGTACCAAATGTGACATTGAGGTGGGGTTTGGTAAGGGAACCTTAGAACCAACCCTTTGTTGCATTAACTATGTGCCACAAAATGAACTTGTAGGCTAGGCTAGCGAATCCACCTAGGCCATTTATGTTATTATGATGCATGTAAAGTTGACGTAGTTCCACTCCGCAAGTGGTCTCCCCATGCCAATGTAGGGGGTTATGTTGGATTTCATGTAGTAGCTCACATGGTATTAAATATCGATTAAGGTATACCTCCACAAGTATATGGCTCTATGATGTGATTCCATTACTTGTGCTTTCTCATGCATTTTCTCTTATTCATATTAAGACATATTCTATATTCATGCATGAGTTTGCATTGACCCTATTTACTATGTATAAATATGTTTTATTATGAATGATGGCATTACAATATTATGTATTGCATTGCATATCACATACTCAGTACATTCCAAAAGTACAAATGTATATTTGCCTCCATGATTTATCCATGTAGGGACTAACAGTTCTCCACCAGCTCGAGGCTAGTTTTTGGCATAATAATTTTATTGTGGTGATACCTTAGTTTGAGACTTTACCTCTTTGTTTTCCAGCTTGTGCTTTTATTTATAGACAATTTATTTACAACCCTTTTGAGGCTTTCACTTTCTATATTGCACAATTATGAATTTCATTCTATTTGATGGAAATCGACTCTACCGGTATCGTCAATTTAGCTATCCTGATTCTTTTTGATGTTGGTTCATTGCTTAAATGACCCATAGCCCCTTTTTCTTTATTTTTTGCAATGTTTTTAATTGAAGGTTTATGAATGCTTAGCATGCTTAGATGGCTTGGGTGAGGTGCCTTCGGGAATCTCATTCATCATGTGACAACTAGGCCCCTAGGTCGGGTCGTTACAATTTTGAAAGTTGGAATTCAATTATATGGGTTAAAATAGTGTAAAAATAAGCTCAATTGATTTTTAGGTCAAGCGGATCAGAAAATAAAATTTTGAAATATTTCAGTAACTAGAAGGTTCCACGACAGGACCGTATCACGAACCTACTTTAAACTAATTTAAATTTTTCCGAAGTTTAATTTTAGTCAAAATCTGACAAAAATCCTATTTCAATAAAAATGAATTGTGGTTAAACCCATCTCCACCATGAACTGGGTTGATTACTATTGTTTGATTTTAGTTTTTTAATGGGGGGCTACATTGGACTATTTTTCAATTTATGAATTAGTGAACCTGGACGGGATTTACACTAGAAATATGATATTTTGAGAAGCCAAAATCCTTATTGCACCCTCATCCACCCAAACTCATCCATACAAAATATCTCCTAACCTAGGTTTCCAAAATCCACATTAAAGATCCCAAACATTTCTTCAAGCTCTTCACCAAATTCCAAGAATTTCTCCAAGCATCTTATATCTTATTCCCCAAGGTATGCCGGTTTCTTCCATGGGTACATACCTTTCACCCTTGGATCCCAAGCATTTTCTACCTAAATCCCCTAATTTTAATTATGCAAATTTCATGGATTTTATGATATAACTTTAAATGCATAGATTATGATTTCTTTTATGTTAATTTACTTATTTTGATGAAAATTGTTGCTTAATTGCATAAAATTGATGATTTATGAGGTATTCCTTTATTAAGCTATTTGGGGTTATTGAATCTGCATGGTGGGTTCCTTAAATTATGATTTAAAATGATAAATTGTACTACAATGATGCATGAAATCATTAAATTACATGTTCCAAGGATTGTTTAGAATGGAACCCACTTGAATTGTTCTAGTTGCTTGGATTCATGACATGAATGAAAAAATATTTCGGCTAAAGATTTATGAAAGTTATGAATTTGATCATAGAAGTCCTTTAATGACTAAATGAATGTTGGTGAAAGGATTTCTCACCCAAATTGATGGATTCCTTATGTGAAAAGTACAATTCTCACACTTTGAATCCTTAAGGTTTATGAGTTATTCTATGAACTTCATTGATGTTGCTTTAACTTAAAGCTAATAAATGATTACTTTATCGTATTACTATTCCATGGGATTTGACTTTGGACTAAATAAGGCTTGAGGTGGGGACTCGACCTAAGTGGTCCCTAATAGAATCTTTTAGTCTCATAACTATGTGCCACCATAGGTTGCTTTATAGGCTACACTAGTGGATCCACATTTAGCCCTAATGTTAATGAATGAATGTACTTGATGGAGTATACCTTAGCAAGTAGTCTCCCCCTTTATCAATCTAGAGGTTACATTGGATTTCATGTTATAGCTCATATGGTCTTACTGTCGGTCAAGGTTATCACACATGTATGATCTGTTTTAATGCTTGCATGACTCTCCTCATGTTGAACTAATTCATTGACCATCCATTATTACCTATGCTTTACTTATGTATTACTGTATGTATTTTACTTGGTCATTACACTTCATGATTACCATTGCATTGCATACCTACATACTTAGTACATTCAAATGTACTAACACATACTTTTTCCCTCATTATATCACAATATAGGTATGGATAAAAATCCTCCACCTCATCCTCATGGTTGATTTCACTTTCTATTGAAGACTTATGTGATGAGCTCTCATGCCTCGAGAACGCGCTTATTTTCCTTCTAACTTATTTCATATCCTAGTTACTTTTCATTGAGAGTGAGCTAGGGACATATATTTGTACCCACCTAGTCTATGATTTAGAGATATTGTTAGACACATCTATATGGTTCTTATGTTGCTCTTAGTACACACTTTTCCCTAAGCCCCATTTCCTTATTTTCTGCTTTATGTTATTTTGTTCATTATCTATGCATGCTTGATTAAATGCTAAGAGACTTGTTTGAGGTTCCCTTGGGATCCTCATTTGTCGTTTCACACATAAGGCCTAGATTGGGTTGTGACAAACTATCATTGTCTGAGGTTTTGAAGTGTCCTTAAGGAGTCCAACATACCACATCGAGTAGAGTCTTTTTCAGGGATGTGAAGTGTGCCACATCTATGAATAAGAGGCTACAAGGAACTTTTGGAACTTTTCCTTTTTTCATTATTCATGTCATGCCTTAGAGTTGTCCTAAGACCCCCTATGACTAATGAATTGCTAGTTGTGATTTTCAGATGATGCATCCAAGAAGGGTTCCCGTGCTAAGAAAAATCAATATAAATAAGGGTCAATCTCCCATGGCCCCTCAAGCTCCATATGAAGAGGTAGTTATACATGTGGTGTTCTGAAATGTCATTACTATGTTGGACTAAGTCGTGGCCAACCAAGACAAACACAGTGTTTCTCCCCCTCCTCAAGTGCATACCCCATCTACAAGAATCTAGGACTTTATGAGAATGAATTTGCCCAAATTCAATAGTTCCAAGGTGGACAAAGACCCGATGGAGTTTATTGATAAGACTTGTAGGATTATGGAAGTCATGGAGTGTCTCCAAATTAGAAGGTTGAGTTGGTGGCCTACCCACTTAAGGGTGTGTAAAAAGTGTTGTATGACCAATGGTTGATGGAAAGGGGTGAAGGTATGATACCTATTGCATGAGAAGAATTCAAAAACTCCTTTCTAGGCTGGTTCTTTCCATTTGAGTTAAGGGAGGCCAAGGTATAAGATACATCAATTTAACCAAGGAAATATGAGTGTGACGGAGTATGCCCTCAAATTCACTAATTTGTCTAAATATACACCTTTCATTGTATCAGATCGAAGAATAAGAATTAGCGAATTAATCTCTGGTGTCTTAAACTTTATGTCTAAGAATTGCAAAATGGTATGCTAGCCAAGAAGATGGACATATTTAGAGATCTAGGAAGTTCAAGAAGGTTCGAGTTGATGGTAGCGACTTGTCAAATCAAATATCTAAAAATTATTATGGTGGTAGGGCCCAAGGTAGAAAATGGTACATTAGTCAAGGTGCCACCAAAACTCCTCCTCAAAGGTTCTATAAGGATAAGGGTGAAAATCCTAGACTTCAAGGAGGTGGTTTAGGTGCTCAAACTTATCTTGCTTGCAAGAAGTGTGGGAAGTCTCATAAAGGAGAATATTTGGTCGACTCTAATGAATACTTTAAGTGTGGAAAATTTGGTCGTCACATTAAGTATTGTAGGGGGTGCGTTCTTCTAGGCCTTAAGGCTAAAATATGTAAGGTGGAAAAGAATAAGGGGATGTCTAATGCACCAATCAATTCTTTTCCACTCTCTTAGTCAATCCCTATTGTAAATGAATTATACAATGTCTTTTTTAATGACCTACCCAATATTCCTTCCGAAAGAGAAATAGAATTTTGCATAGACCTCCTCTTGGTACCAAACCTATCTCAATCCCCTCCATATCATATGGCGCCAAAGGAGTTAAAAGAGTTCAAGGAATAATTAAAGGACTTGTTGGATAAGGATTTTATTATGGGGTATTCTCGTGTTTTTTATTTCAAAGAAGGATGAGTCATTTCAAATGTGCATAGACTAATATCAATTGAATAAGGCGACCATAAAGAACAAACATCTATTTCTAAGGATAGATCAATTATTTGACCAACTTCAAGGTGCAAGCCATTTATATAAAAATGATCTTTGATCTAGTTATTACCAAATAAGAGTGAGGGAGTGTGATATTCCCAAGATGATATTTCAAGCAAGGTATGGTCATTTTGAGTTTTTGATCTTGTCATTTGGGTTGACAAATTCTCTAGTTATATCTATGGACATGATGAATCAAGTTTTTAATCCATATTTAGATATGTTAGTGGTGGTTCTTATTGATGATGTATTAATTTATTCCCGAAGTTAAGAGGAATATATGGGTCATTTGAGTATTGCTTGAAAATCTTGAGGGATAAAGAATTATTCATAAAATTTAATAAGTGCGAGTTTTGGTTGAAAAAGGTGATATTTCTTGGTCATATTATTTCTAGTAAAGGTTTATAGTTAATATAAAAAAGACAGAAGCAATGAAGAATTGGCCTACACCATAATATCCTTTGGACATTAGAATATTCTTAGGCTTGGGAAGGTATTATAGAAGGTATTTTTAGGGGTTTTACTACCACTTCATTGTCTTTGACAAAGTTGGACCAAAAGAAAGTGAAGTTCTAACAGTCGAATGAGTATGAGAAAAACTTCCAAACTTTGATGATCATCTTATGTTTGCTCCTATTTTGACATTACCAAAAGGTTTGGATGGATTTGTGGTTTATTATGATACCTCCTATGTTAGTTTGTGATGTGTCTTAATGCAAAATTGTAAGGTCATAGCCTATGCCTCAAGGTAATTGAAGAATTATCCAACTCATGATCTTGACTTGGCGGGAGTAGTCTTTGCATTGAAACTTTGGCATCATTACCTCTATGTGATGTATGTTAATCTGTTCACCACCACAAATTTTATAATACGTGTTTCACCAAAGAGACTCAATTTAAGGAAAAAAGAGGTGACTTGAACTTCTAGAAGACTATGACATGAATGTGTTGTATCACCTAGGCATGGAGAATGTTGTGGTCGGTGCACTTAGTAAGGTGTCCATGGATAGTGTGACTCATGTTGGTGATGGAAGGAAAAACGTTGTCTAAGGAGATGCACTATTTGGCCTATTTAGGTGTGAGGTTAAATGACTCTAGTGATGGTGGTGTTCTTGTTCGAAATGGCTCAGAGTCATCACTGGTGGTAGATGTCAAAGTAAAACAAGACTTGGTTCTGAGGTTGGTTGAAATGAAGGGGCTGATTATTGAAAAGTTGATAAAGTTTTCTTACAAGGGGAAGATGGTATGCTTTATTACCAAAGATGGTTATGTATCCCGATGTTGATGACCTAAGGGACTTGATTTTAGTGAAGCTCATTATTCTAAATATTCCGTACATCCCTGATCTACCAAAATGTATAGATGCTTGAAAGAGATGTATTTATAAGGGTTCATATCCTGAAATATCAGAATTGAGAAAGAAGTTTAGAACTGAGCTCTGGGACAAGGATGTACGAGCCCATTTATGACTTGTGGTTAAGTTTATGGGTCGAAAGATAGGCCTCATAGATTAGTCAGAAACTTTGTAAAAATTTATAAGTTTGGGATTGAATTACAAAAGAGTTCTATGACTTGTAAAAGAAAATACGAGTGATAGACATTGACTCATAGATTGAAGGATCAAACCAATCTTCTAAGGTTGAAGAAAGTGTAACAAGATGAAAACATTGTACGAGCCATGGTATATTTTTTATCAGTGTGAAAGGGTGTTGTGGTTTGGCTTCTTAAAAGGGTGAAATTTTATAAGTATGGGATAGACTTATGTAGGGTGTTTATGACTCACATATGGAACTACAACCAGTAGAAGGGTGCTCATATAATGAGGTTTAGAGACTAGTTTCAAGAGTTTTGGGATGTTGAAAAGATTGGACCCCAATCCACGAGCCATAAAATGATCTACAACTCATAGACTTGGGTCATAGTCCTACCTCAAATTGTTTTAATGAAGGTCAATTTTGTTATTTTTCCACACCTTAAGTCCAAAACTACATCGTTTAAATCCTAATCCTACCTATATCATCCCTTTTTCCTCTCACTACACTCTCATTCTCTCCCCACTCTTATTTCTCCCAAAATCTCCTAAGGTACTCTACTCTAAAGACCATTAGGAGGAAAGGAACTATGGTCACAAGGTTTCCTTCTTTAATCACAAGTTTCTCCCATAAATTTCCAACCAAGGTATATGGGTTTTATCTGTGGGTTCCTTCCACCCCTGCAGCCCAAGTATTTTCATTATTTTGCTTAGTTTCAAGTTATGAAAACTTCATGATTTTATGTTATCTTTCCAAATGCTTACGCTATGATGCATTTTCCTATTGTGTATTTTTCGATGAATTTATACTATGTTACGAAAGGTTGGTGATTGGCAAGATGTCTCATGACTTACTACCTAGGATTTTGAATGCTTATGGTGGGTTGTTTAATGAATAATTTAAATTGATAAGTTTCACTATATTTATACATGATCCACTTGATTTACATGATTTAAAATCTACATGCATTGAACCCATGAATGACCAGGGTATCAATTTTATGTTTATGAATGTTATGAAGTATTTATGGAAGCGCTTTTTATAACTATATAAAAGATTCTAAAAGATGAGTTACAATATACATATTTCTTATTACGATGTTATAGTTTTCCTTATTACATTTCATCTTACATACTTAGTACATTTGTTAGGACGTGCAAGTTAGAAAATTAGAAATTTTAGAAAAAGTGGAACTGAAAATGTTGTAGGTTAAACATACGAGCCTCATTTACGACTCATAGTTCAAACCCTGGGTTGTAAATAAAGTTCGTGGATGGGGCTGGACTGGATGGAAATTTAATCAAATGTATGGGCCATTCACGAAGGGTCTTTATGGTCTGTATATGGAACTACGAACTGTAGATTGGACTCGTGGTTGGATGACTTGTGTTGGTAGAAGATAAGGCTTTTGAATATTGAACTATGAACAAACAAGATGACTAGTACTTCAATTTATGGACTGTAGTTTAGTGTCATGGTTAGGGTCCTGAAGATAAGAAAAATTTACAAAGTGGGGGAGGAAACCACGAGGGGTTTCTATGACTCATAGTTCATTCTACGTGTCATAGAATATGGTCGTAGATTAGTCTTTAGAGACCAAGTTTTAGAAGATTGGATTAGATGAATTGGATGAAACCATAGTACGGTGTGTGGTTGGTTTTATAACCCATAATTGGGGTCATGGACTGTGTTTAGGCAATTTTAATAAAGGGAGTTTTTATTTCCATTCCCTGTACCCTAGTCTTAAAACTACGTCATTTGAGATTCTTTTGCCTCCAATATAAGACCCTAAAACCTCTCATTAACTCTCATTCACTCTATTCCTCATTCGTTCAAATTATGTAAGGCAAGAAACACTCTCCAAGGAAAGGCAAGGGCAAGGCTAGAGTTTCTTTTCCAGGAGAATTTTCCCCAAACTTCTTTAAGCCTTTCCTTAAGGACATTTACAAGTATTTGAGTTTGATTTGTGGGTACCTTACATCAAAAAAGTTCCTCAATAATTCCTTTACCATTTCTTTAAGTTCCTGGAAATTTTGAGCTACATAACCATGATTGAAATAACGTTTTATTATATATCTTTTCACAAATTGTGCATTTAATGATTTAATGTGATAATATACCATGATTTTCTATGAATATCAAGTTGGTTATTGTGATTTCATTATCAAGGGTTTGTCAATGATATGTGGGCTGTTTAATCTTAGTTTTAAAGTTACATATTTTATCATGTTCATGCATTATACCATTAAATCATATGGTTTCAAGTCATTACATAGGCCCACGAAGTTCATGGTGAATTTTGTATGATGTTAAGTATAAGGGCTAAAAGTAAGTTTATGAATGTTGTCAAAGATTTAAGTAATTTTTAAAGCCTTAACGATGTGGATGATGGACCCTCAATTTGAAAGGCCAATCCTCACTTGGATGGTTTTTGAGTTATTGAGCTACTCCCATGAATTGCTACTTATGATTCTAAGTTATATTGCATGATTACACTAATGTTTTAAAGTATTCTATGGGATTGACTTAGAATCGAATGAGGCATTGAGGTGGAATTTGGTAAGGGAACCTTAGTAGTAACCCCTTACCCCATTAACTATGTGCCACCATAGGAGGCCTTATATGCTACGCTAGTTGATCCACGAAAGAACTAATGATAAAAAAATATGTATTCTTAAGTTGGTTGAGTTCCACCCGACAAGTGGTCTCCCCGCGCCAACGTAAGAAGTTATATTGGATTTTATTTAATAGCTTACATGGTCTTATATGTCTGTTATGGACTTTTCCACAACGTTTATGACTTAACATTTTCATCCCATCACATATGTTCATATGGTACATTTACTTTTACTTCGTATTGAACTTTATTCCTTAATTATGTTTAAGGATGTTTGAATGATGTCATTATAATTCCATGCATGGAGACTTCTAAATTTTATAAATGATGGCATTACAATTTCTTGCATGATGACATTACAATTTTATGTTTACATTGCATCTTACATACTTAGTACATTCCAATGTACTAACGTATATTTTTCCTACATATTTTAACTATTTAAGGACCGACACTCCACCTTCTCTACTGGCATTTGGCTAGCCTTTGACGACCAAGACAAGTAACTTTGGTAAGCCTTTAGTTT
The DNA here is from genome assembly GCA_038996855.1 of Solanum aculeatissimum. Classification (NCBI taxonomy): domain Eukaryota; kingdom Viridiplantae; phylum Streptophyta; class Magnoliopsida; order Solanales; family Solanaceae; genus Solanum; species Solanum aculeatissimum. The sequence continues at coordinate 12,373 of JBCEWC010015664.1, forward strand.
GGGGACTTCAACCTTTTCTTTATGCCTTGTATCTTTGAGACGATTATGTTATTTGAGGTTTTCATTGGAGAGTATATCTTTCTATCTTGTTTTCATGTCTTTTGGATTTGAAGGGAACTGTGATTGTGTTAAGGTCCCTGCTATGCCTTATGTAGAATGGTATAGTTGGACAACATGACTTTAGCCTTAGATACTGACTTTTGATTTCCAAAAAGGCTAATATCCCTTAGTTTCTTCCCCATTTTAATTCCTTATTATGTTGTTACATACCTATGAATGCTTTATGAAAGCTAAAGTGCTTAGATAAGGTACCTCTGGGTTCCTCATTTGCTGTGTTACAACTAGGCCCTAGGCTTAGGTTATGAAAAATTTGGTATCAGAGTATGAAGTTTGAAATTTTCTTTGGGTGTTTATCATATCCTGCCAAGTAAAGTCTTGTTCTTGTTAGTGAAGTGAATCACAATCATAAATGAGAGGCTATGATGCATTTAGGAAACTTTCCTTTCTTTATGAATCATGTCATGCCTTTAGAGTTGTTTAAGATTTTCCCCTATCTAATGATGTTTCCTTTTTCTATTTCTAGATCATGCCGCCAAGAAGAGCTCTTTTACATAAGGGGTTAATGAAGACCAAGCCCCTCACGTGATACAAGAGGAGGAGTCACATATGTAGAGTTTCAAGCTGCTTTTGAAATATTTTCCTAAGTCTTGGCAGGCCAAGCCAATTGAGAGGTTATACTTCCTCCTCATGCTCCTTCACCGGCAACAAGAGTCTGAGACTTTATGAGAATGAACCTACCAAAATACCATGGTTCCAAAGTCGATGAAGACCTCATGGAATTCATTGATGAGGCATATAGGATCATGGCCATCATAGGAGTGCCATCAGAGGAGAAGGGCAAGCTAGTCGTCTATCAACTCAAGGGTATGGCAAAGGTTTAGTATGATCAATGGGTTGACAAAAGGGAAGGAGGATCGGGCCAAATAGAGTGGGAAGAGTTCTAAGGAGCATTGTTTAATAGGTTCTTCTTATTGTAGCTAAGGAAAGCGGAGGTGCAAGAGTTCATCAACTTGAAACAAGGGTATATGAGTGTGAGGGAATACACCTTCAAATTTACAAAGCTCTTCAAATAGTCAACAATGGTGTTCTTGGTGCTTGAGAGAATTTGATGAAGTTTAGAAGTGTTAGAATATATGAATGAGGGTTAGGG
>JBCEWC010015665.1:0-13582 GCA_038996855.1 Solanum aculeatissimum
AAGAATATTAATGAAAATGTTGACACTTTTGATGAGTATTCTTGATTGATGATGAAAATTTGTTATTGAGAACTTGAAAAACAATGTTGCATTACTATTGAATGGCTCACATGATGATAATCCTATTATTCAAAAATAATAAGATTGATTGATGTAAGTATTAGATGTTTGAATTATGTCGACTCTTTAGATACACTCATGTTTATCTGAGATGTGATTATTGTGTTGAAATGATACATTGACTGAATCTCACTATTGATGAAAAGCCAAAGGGAAATGGTTTTGACAAGAGATGATTGTGCTAAAAGAAAATGGTTTCAGCTAAAAATGCTGAAGGGAAATTATTCTAGCAAAATGTAATAACAAGCTAAAAGGAAATGGTTTCACCTAGAGATGATTGTGCTAAAAGAAAATGGTTCTAACAGATACATGGTGCATGTTAAGACCCTATGATTCCGGTATGATTAAATCAATGGATGTGTATAATAGGATAGATATGGATCATGATTACTTGACATTGCATTATACCATTTGCATTTCATTTCATCCTATTTCGTTTCATTTCATTCTATTAATGTGGAAACTTGTATGAAGTGTGATTTGATACTTATTTCTATACTTATAATTGTTAGGAATTATTTGTCAACTATACTGAGTATTTGAATTATATGGCTATGTGGAAATATACATATTGTGTATGTTGGTTTTCCTGAGAGTAGGTTGTAGTTATGGAGGTTCGGTCGGGATTGAAGAAATACCTGTGTTCTTTATTCCCTATTTGTGTTTAGATCTTCTTTCTAGTTATCTTGTTACTTTAGTACTCACCCTTGCTTCTATACTTGTGTGTAGGTTGTCAGCTAGATCCCAGGTAACTCTTGCCTGTTATTTGGACCAAGCTTGGATAGTCTGAGAGGTAGCAGTTTATCCTTTCTAGCCGACTCTCAAGACTTCTAGACTATTAAGTTATTTTTGTTTTATTTGAGAAGCAAACATAATTAAGACCTGCATAATTTTCTTTCGAATCAAGTTGTAGTTGAGGCTTGTATGTGTGACACAAGTATTGCAATGGTTTCTAGTTATGGATTCACTTTACCTTATTGCTTATCCTTACATTTAGACTATTACTTTTCCTTTATCTTCCACATTATTGTGTTATATCCTATTTAGGCTGACTTGTCTTGGTTGGTAAAAGGCAAGTATCATCACACCCAATTTTGGGTCATGACTTGTCTTGTCATGCGTGGTTACTGGTTATGAGTGCTGAGTTGTCTTATGTTCTTTTGGCAGACGACTAATACTAGATCTTCAGCCAATAGAGGTAAGGAAGTAACCCCTGATGATGTAATTAGGACCCTAACTAGGGGAAAAGGTAATGATAGGGGTATAGGATGTACTCGAGGAGTAGCATTGGCTATAGACTATGTTAGGAGTATTTCCCCCGAACCTACAGTTGAACCTAGAGAGGAACAAGTTCCTCTTGAGATCGGGACTGCACTAGAATTATAGGACACACTAATGAGGATGATGGATATGATAGAGAGCCCTGTCCTTGGTTCTAGTGTGAACGGGACCTTGGGAGGTTTAGAGACCTAAGTAAGAGAGGAGGTTCCTATTGCTCAGGTTCTCCAATAACATCAAGCTCTTATTAGGCATGACTAGGTGGGCCAGTAACTATTGGTACTTGCTCCGATATAGATAGCTTCCAAGCTAATTCTTACAACTAATAATCAATAGAGTTACGAGCACTTTTAGAGGATAAAACCACCCCTGTTTCAAGTTTATAAGGTGAGGATTCTTATGAGTTCTTGATTCTATCCCGAAAAAAAGCCAATATAATAATACATATACACTCTAGATCTTGTAACTAAATTTTGGGTTCATTCCGATACTTACAATGAAATAAAACAACCCAAAAAATAAAGAACATTTCTTTACAGCAATTTGACACTATAGCAGCGGGTTCTCATGCATTGTTACCTCAATCACACTCAATAAGTGAATTTTGACAATACCATAATGTGCTTGTTGAGAAAACACACAAAATAGATCAAAATTTCATTGAAATCCAATTAAAAATTACAAAGAAATCACTATCAAAAGTTTTCGACAAACAACACAAATACACAATAGCAAAACAGTGAATATTACCTTCAACGACATTCTATATGCAATTTCTGACACTTCCATGACGTTCCTCTCAAAATATATACACAAGTTAGTCTTTTGAATCACTAAAATCAGCCTCTAGATGAAGAACATATCACTGATCGAAGTTGCTCCTTTCTATTTCATGAATCTGGAAATTTAAACATTTGTACTGCCTCAGGGCTCTTCTAGATGGTAGATCTGTATAGATGAGACCAACAAACCAAGGGCTCCGATACCAAATTATTACGACATGACTTTATTGATCATAATGGAACCTATCTTAGCCCTGATAGGAAAGCTAACCCATGGGCATCATAGAATAGTTCAACCAAAACTAGTATTAGAACAAGCTAAAACTAGGCACACATTAACATAACAAAATCAAAATATCCCCTCCCAGGACGTGGAAGTCATCCATGCAGATCTACTATAGATGTGGTACAACACGCTAACCATAATACAACTCTATATACATATGCAGAACAAAAATAATATATAAGGCTAGTCTCAATTAGCAAAAGACAACCACAAATATTGAAGGAAACTAGAAGGATCCACAGACATCTAATGCTCACTACTAGTCTCTGAATATAGCTAGCACAGGAAGAATCACCATTACAGGCTTGTGCTAACCCCTGCATAAAAAACCGATGCAGAAATATAAGGGTGGGTACACGGATATGGTACTTAATAGGCATCATAGGTCAACAAAGTATGAATAGTAAAGAAACCAATAAATAAGCAGAATATAACTCTAGAGTTTTAACCACCAGAACCAAGTAAATGTATACGCAGTGAAGTAGAAAGACAATTCTAGAAAACAGAACGGTGATGTACACGGGTGTACCTATCGACTAAGCCTGTATGCAAATTAGCCCCCATAAGCCTCAGAAGTTAACCAACACACAATGGTGCGGCAAGAAGAAGTATGTTATCTATGCAAAGTTTCCATTGAATCTAGAGCCGATATAGTAACCAAGTAGTCTTTGTTCCCAATGCAACATCCACCTGGGCCTCGAACTCAAGCTTCCTTAGCCTCGATCCTAGGTTGTCCTAACATGGTCTGGTCGGGGATATAGTCGAACGAAGCTAGTATATCCTGACAGTGACTTTGAATCATAGGTATAACCAAACAACGGCCTCGAACCAAGAGGGTAAGGTAGCAATGGCATCGAACCAAGGATATAAGTCAATAGTAGCGTCTACCCAATGATATAGTCCAATAATGGCCTCCAACCAAATAGGTTTAGCATACATCGGTCCGAATGAGAGCAGATCTAAGTATATATTGTAGGAACGCCATAAGGTGGAAATCAACCAGTCTCGATACTAAGGTCCCTATCATATCAAGCCTCGCTAAGGATCTATTCTATCAGACCTAAGTCTGCTAGTCTTGTCTATAGGGATCTATGACACTCAAGTCACACTAAAGAGATAAATAACATGTTGTCAGCTCTGAACAATGTATCTCGGAACAATGCAGGTCTAGGGACCAATAAACAACGGATAACCAGAACAAAGAAACTAACCAATATATAGCTCACAAACGATCATAATATGACAACAAGTACATCTTCCAGCCTCAAATATCAGCTCGTACAACAAACTAAAAAATTATAATCTCACATATAGCAGAGAATCAATATATAGCCTCAGTATAGTCAATTTCACCACCACGACCTTTAATATAAGACATTTAGTAAATACAGTCTCTAACCCTGCAAGTATGGCTTTTAGCCCCACAAACATAGTAAAACTGACCTTGATTAGAGCTAGCACAACGAGTACAATCATTAACTCAGTATATCCAACAAGTATAATCATTTACGCATCATCTCTGACATATACTCATCCTTTCCAATCGACATTCAAATATTCAACTTAGTCTACAAGGAGGGAGAAGCCTAGCCTACCTGGAAATTCTAACACGCATGGTCCAACCCTACTCCACAAGAGCCTTGCTTTTTTTGGGAGCCTTTGAGCACTGCCAAACTATCAAAACAAGACTCACAAAGTTAAAATGGTCGTATAATATTAATATTTCGATAATACAAGAAACAAGTCAATTCTACACTAAATCAGGAAAAGTAGGGCTCGCATCTGAAATTCAAAATTGACCTTGCATAATGTCCCTCATGACTACCCAAGCCCATAGTCCAAATTAGAGCTCAAACTAAGGCGAAAAACAATACCAACAATCCAAAACAAATAACACATTTCTTTTCAACAGAAAACTCACATATGGAAGCAGGTTCAACCTCAATTTTACCTCAAATGAAGCACAGTTAAGACGATCTGTCAATACCATTGTTAGTGTCTCAAAAAACTCTTCAATTTAGATCAAAATTTCACTAAAATCTGACTCAAAATGACTAAGAAATTGCATTTTGAAATTTTTTGTAAATAATAACAGTATGGCAGCAATTATTTCATCAAGTTACCTCAAAAAGCATAGAAATCTAGAAAATCCGATAACACCACAGCGTTTGCTTCGAAAAGATGTTCAATTTGGACTAAATTTCACTACATATCTATCTCGAATGAGAAAGATATTAATATCTAAAATTTCCAACAATAATATATAGCATAAAACCACAAAGTTTACCTCAAACGACGTGCCAAAAGCAAATTTTTACACTTCCACGATGTTCCTCTCGAAAAACAACACAAGTTAGCCTTTTCAATCACCAAAATTGATTTTAAAATGAAGATAAATTGGGCTGGTGAAAGTTTTCTATTAAGGTGTAATGAATTCTTGAAATTGCTTCAGTATATATCCCCTCTTTTCCTTTTTTCTAAATTTTAGTTGCTGCCACGTGGTGGCTTCCCATTCAGCCATGTCACCCGCCGCCTCAACTTTTCAACAACCGCTCAAACTTAATTTTGATGTTCCAGTCTCATTCAAAGTCAAACAATACAAATCATATATGAAATTTGATTAATAAAAAAGACATTTGGAACTCAACGGTGCAGTCAAAATTTCCATTGGAGGTCGTTACAATCAACTATGGGTCCCACTTCTGGAGCTAACTGCATTGCCAGAATTTCCATCCGAGCACATTTATTAAGGATTTTGACCACAGTCAACTATCAATCATTTCTACATGCTCAATTGCAAAACTCGGTATAAATTAACATTGAAAATATTTGCATTCTAACTGAACATGCTTCTAGTCTAGTTTGACCATTATGGAGCTGATAAAACCAAAATTCCATTTCGAGGTCTTTTACTTCGACTTTACTGTCAAAATCATTTTTAACTTTAAATTGGCCTATAATACAAAAAACTACACACCTTTCAAATGAGAGACCAGACAACCGGCTGTCAGCGCCAGCGTGTCACAAATGACTTGATGTCATTACAGGCAATCTCTAACAGATACAAAATACTCAAAAAAGCAAAAATGACCTGGAGTGTCATTACAAAACTCTATAGACTCCAGTCTGCTATCCCCATCTACTAGGATCTACAACTCTCAAGTCACACCAAAAGTATATACAAACATCCATCGATCCCAAACTACGTCGGTCTAGGGTATCACTAGCCTAAGGCATAACAATTATCAGATAATTAGAAATATAGTAAAAAGTCAAAGTACCATATCAGTATGATAGATAACCACTGTAAAAATCATCAATAGTCTCAACATGTCAGGAAATACTCTGTCACCCAAGATAAACAGGAATATAACAGACATTTAGCGTACCAATCACAAGTACACTCAATAATTATCAGATATTCAATGTACAATAGACAATCTATATACCAACCCTAAGTAACCTCACTATATATATATATATATACACGTACATGAGTATATCACATTCACAGTAAAAGTTCATACTCACATACTCTAACTCATTCTAGAGGGAGAGAGATTGTATTCTACCTGAACACCTGTCACATGTGCTCCCAATCACTCTGTAGGAGCCTTACCCTTCCGAATGATCCCAAAAATTTACCAGGTTGTCAAAAATAGTATTACATCATCAATACAATTATTTCGACACTAAAATTACATAAAATGTACTTCAACCTATTTTAGGGCTAAAAAGTAAGAAAATAGACCCACATCAGAATCCCAAAAATAAGCCAATATAACAATTCTTATATTCTCCAAAGCTTATACCTCAAATTCCAGTTCATTCCAATACTTACAACAACATAAAATAGCCCAACAAATATAAGACATTTCTTTACGATAATTTAACACTTTGGTAGTGGGTTCTCACACATTCTTACCACAACCCTAGCTAAATTAGCATATTCTGACAATACCACAACGTGCACCTTCAGAAAACACACAAAATTGATCCTAATTTCATTGAAATCTAATTCAAAATGACAAAGAAATCACTATATGAGTTTCTGACAAATAACACTAATAAACACCAGTAAAATAGTGAATATTACCTAGAAAAAGCATGCCAAATGCTATTTTAGACACTCCCATGACGTTCGTCTCAAAAAATACACAAGTTACCCTTTTGAATCACTTAAATTGGTGTAATGACCCTCTAGGTCATTTTACCCTTACTGCGCTATTTTTTGCCATTAGAGCGCTCTTATAACAACCTTAGGTAATTTATGACCTACTAGCGACATTGCTAGCACAGTTTCCTAGTCATTCGTTAGGGAATTGTATAGTTTTTTTTATGTATGGAAGGCCTTATACCTTAGAAATTTGCATTTGCGCAAAATAAGGATAAATGACCTTAGAGCAGAATTATGATAGTTCCATTAGCTCTGGCATGACCAAATTATTCTAGATGTAAGGGGTTTGAGAATTGAGGTTTTCAGTGTGAGGTTGTGCCGAGTTTTGCATTTTAACCTTCTAAATTGCCCAGCTATTGACTTTGGTCAATATTATTAGAAAATGTGCCGAAATGAAAATCTTCACATTGTAGTTAGTTCCAAAATTTTGAATTTTCTCTAGAATGACCCTTCTTTCGGTTTCCAAGACCTTTAGATTCATTTTGAGCCTCTCGGTGGAAATATTCTAAAAATGGTCGTGGGAGTGGGACCCACATTATTCAAAATGACCTTGTATGAAAGTTTTGACTATCCCTTCAAATTTGAAACGTGGATTTTTGTAGGGTAGCATTATTAGTTTGTGTTTATGGGCCTAGTAAAAAATTGGGAGTAGAGAAAAATAACCTATCTCAGCTTATACCTGGTGCCATTGCTAAAATGGCCTAGGGTTTGATATAGCGACCATGGCATCGCTATAGCGACAGTTGGGAAGGGGGAAGGGTATCACAATAACGACCCCAAGCTCACTATATCGACTTTGCGATTAGCGTTTTCAGCAATTCTTAGCTCTAATTTGTTTGTTTTTTTGCGAGGATCACTGTTGGGTATTGTTTTCGAATTCAAAGCTCAGTTTTGGTAATTTTTCCACCCATAGTTGCGGCCATTTCTTGACCTTGTAGCCTAAGTTTTAGTTTTAGGTCAATTGTCCGTTTGTGTTACTTTTCAAGAAAAAATTAGTTTGTATTGTTAATTGAGCTGAGATTGTTGTTTGGGACCAGTGTTTGGGGCCAATTATGGAATTCCAGATGTGGGTCCCATATTTCCCTTTTTAGGCCCCAATATTGGTCCATCTCTATTTCTTGTGATGTTAGCATCAAAACGACGATTATAATGTTGTGAGTCTTCTTTTGGCAGCATGGGAGGATTTGGAGGCCATAAAAAAGGGGAAGACTCTAATAAAGTGAAGTGGAGCACACATGATCGGCCTATAGGTACGCTAAAACTTCCCATTCATTTAGTTGGTTAGTGTAAATTCATGTTGAATAGATTGGAATTTGGGTGGGGTAGTTAGTTTACTTATTTCAGGTGTTAGAATTCATTTTATTAGCCTAGTTGATATTACTGGGTAGCCGTGAACTCATAGTATGTCTTGTAAGGTTGTTTCATTAGTGGTAGTGTTGTGTTTCTCGTAGATTCTTGATTTAATGATAAGCATGTGAGGGTTTTAAGATAGTTGTGGCTAGGTAGTTGTTATAAGCCTTATTAATTGAAGCATGTTTAGGTTCTTTCGGGAACTTGGGGGTAATTGTGAGAATGTGAGCATTATTGATACTTGGTAGCCTTTGTAGTATTATTATTGGTTCCATACTATTAGTTAGTGGTGCATGTTGACCTTAGTTTAGGATGAACAACTTGCTTTAGATGCCCTAACATTGCTCCACGGGCTTAGATCCTTGTAGAGTGTTATAGCAGACTTGAGTCTGTAGCTGGGCCTTAGCTAGGCATTAGCTGTGCACTTTGAATAGGATAATCAATGATTTCCTTGAACTTTCTTGACTACTATGGTACGTTGATGCCCCAAACCTCGTTATCCGCTTATCTTAGTTTTGACTGAAGCTCAAGTGGAATTAATTAATCATTCTATATGATTCTTTTGGTGATTACTAGGTCCCTATGAAGAAAGTATTTGATTCAGTACCTCGTTTGAGCATTTGTGTGAGAGTATCAGGGTTCGACGCCCCATCTTTACAAAGACATGATTACCTAGGCATTAGGGTTCAAGGCCTCGCTTTAATAAAGTTATGATTGCCTAGAGTATTAGGGATTGAGGCCTTGCTTTTACAAGACTCTTATTATCATGGTATTGGGGTTAGAGGCCTCACTTTCTATGAAATTACTAGTGCCTCGGTATTGGGGTTCAATGCCTCGATTATATTGATTTATGATTAACTTGATGCCAAGTTCGAGGCCCTGCTCATTCAGAGATATTGATCACTTAGATCATCAGGGGGTCGAGGCCCTAATTCTATAGGTTGGTGGCCCCTACACTACTTTACTTTGGGAGAACCTTAGCTCTTAACTACTTTAGTATAGATATTCTATGCACTCAGCAGGCTTATGAGGCTTCGCTTGAGTTTAACTTTAAACTATGCACGTGTGTCCCAACTGAGTGTAGTTAGCATAGATCATTTAGCTAGAATTATTGTCTCTATTATTATCCCTTCTATGTTGTAGACATGTCATCAAATTCGTATTTAGGTTTGATTCCCTTTATTTATATTACTTTTACCTGCCTTGGTCAGTCGCCCTATGATGCATACTGGGTACCATTTTATCTGGTACTCATACTATACTCTGCATCTCTTTTCATAATATAGGTTTGAGCACCAGTCACCAGCGCAGATTGATCGAGCTTGCAGTACCTAGCACCGGAGACCAGGGTGAGCACTTGGCAATTTAGGATCATTCTGTCTCCTTCAACTTATTTGCTCGTCTTTTCTATATATTTTGAGACTAGCCAACCCTTTGTATATTATGGTCCACTTTTGGAACTTGTACTCTTTAGTTTTTTGTATAGTAGCTCTGTACTAGTGGCTTCTATGTTCTGGGAGGGTTTCTTGTATTTCATGTATTTATTAATTTTACAGTTGGTCTTATTTCGGCCCTAATTTATCAATGTTATTTGCTTAGCTTTTGTAGTTTCCTGCAAATAGCCATTACTTATAGTTCTGGATTACTAGTTTGCTTGTCTATCGTTGGGTTATGGTAGGCGCCATTATGGATTGAAAAATTAGGTCATGACAATCAGCCTCTAGATGAAGAAGATATCACTGATCGATGTTGCTCCTTTTTATTTCACAAATCCTGAAATTATAACATTTGTTGCTTACATTTACACTCCACAAACGCGGATGAGACCTCTACAAATGTGGAGTATATGACATTTTGGCCTTCACGAATATGGAAGGGACCTCTATGAACGCAGAGGTTTAAAACCCTACACCAGATATCAGCCAACTGTGTTTTCTTCGATGGGGTGCCTAGAACTCATTTGAAATCTGATATTCGCAAACAAGCTATGTGACCCCACCAAATTCGACATTCTTTTTAGATGCAATAGCGCAATCGGAATTCCCAACTGAGGTCGTTATGACCACATGTGGGTCCCACTTCCTTACTTAATATTTACTCAATTTCCATCGAGTGGCCCAAAATGCACCTGGAAGCCTCGGGAACAGGCCTTCCCACATGAAAAACTACACAACTTACAAAAGAGATACTAGCCAACCGAACTATCAGCTCCAGGAAGTCACAAATGACATGGGGTCACGATAGGAATGCTCTAACTGATGCAAGAGGTGTAGAAATGATTTGGAGGGTCATTACATTTGCACTGAAGAGCTAGTTCTATGAAACCTCCTTCTACAACTCGTGGAATGATCTATAAGCCGTAGATTGAGTTCATAAAATCTAGATTCCTGCAGAACTGAATTTACTTCCTAGGCTTTTTAGACTTTCTAAGTGAGGAAATTTTAGGGGTTTTTACAATGTTGGACTGGGGAATAAGAAATCTTATAATATGTGCATTGTGAACCTTTAGGTTGCACTGATTTTTGTGAAAGTCGTAGCTATGGAGGTTCTGTTGGGATGAAAGGCGGTATCGTATACTATCTAAATTTACCCTATTTTATTAGATTATTTTCTGAGTACCATGTTTTTTGACACTCATTACTTACTTCTACACCGATGTAGGCCATGAACTTAGACCAGCGTCTGAGATTTCCTTCTTGGACACCTAAGGATTTTTCAGCAAACATTTGGTAATTATTTGTCACCCGACGAATCCTCTTTTTCCTTTACTTATGCTTTGTTCTATTTGAGAAATAAATTTATGGAGACTTGTATCTATCTTTCAATTCATATTTTATTAATTCCTTGTACATATGCCAACCAGATTCTTGGGGTTCCATTGAGAATGACTAAGTTTTTCACACTTTTGTTCTATTTATTATTTTCTTTCCATTTATTTTTAATATTTGTTAGGTTGTTGATGCCTTGTTTTTGTAGGTACAGATGAGTGTCCTCATATACACTTTTTAATCTCAACTAATTGGCATAAAACTGAATAATATGATTTGAAATAAGAACAATAAAAATGTCAACTAATTTGGCAGAAACATTTTAGGTCGGTGAATATTATCAGTCTGACTCATGCTCTTCACACTTGCAATTTTTTCTTCATCAAATCTTTATTTTATAAAATTCTGTTGTTAAACACTTATAAATATACAACATAAAAAGGAAAAAGTGTGTCATGAATAGATATGATGAAGGGGTTTAAAGGATAAATAAAACATGCTAATGTCAATATAGGAGAGTGCCTTCAGTCATAGTTGGTGGGTTCTCATGGAATATGTTCATACTTTTAAGGGGATATATTAGTTATTTAAAAAAATTGGGGATTGAATATTGAATAATCAGATCTATCAAATTTGATTGAATTTCAACCTTTTGAACTTAAGTCAAGAATAGTTTATTATACAGTTAAGAATGATCATATCTTTTATAAAACATCACCTTATTTTTTAAAATAAGATTCTTATATTTAATAACTTTTATTTTTACTTTAGACATTCTCATTATATCATTAATGAAGTTCTTTGACAAAGACGATAAATATAAGATTCAAATAAAATTTGCGTACATTATACTAATGTTTAGCTTAAGATCACACAATCAAAACAAAACCACACTCGATCATCCAATTTAAACTATGCATATACATAATGTCAGGAATTCTTTTAAAACAAACAAAGAGTCATCTGAAATAACTTAATGTAAATGCAGATGTTCTTGCAAAAGATGAAACTCAATAAATATTACTTGTCATTAATCTATACTTCAAACAATTAGATTATATTTTAACCAAGTAGGATTGGGTTGTCACTGTTTGCACCCTCCTTATCTTTAGGAATTAATTCAGCTGGAAATTCACCATTTAGAATCTGAACCCTGAAATGAATTTCGCTAGCACTGCACTTTGAATGTTCAAACACGAGTCCATCTCCTTCCTTAAGATTATTATCATTCACGAACTTTCTCCAGTTATTGCAAAACTGATGATTAGATTTGCCTCCACTGTAGAACATATCCCACTTATTTTGACCACAAGTAAGCACCACTGGGGTTCTAGTTGAAGGAAGTAAATTCTTCATTTTCATGGGTAAATACTGTAAAAACAATTCAAGAGATTTAGTAATCATTTTTATAAAAGGGGGTATAGGGCAGGGGAAATTGAGGAATGGAGGAATCTAACCCTCACCATGTCACGATCATTAAAAAGAATTACCTTTAGACGTATAGTAAATTACAGAGGGGAATGGTTGTTACCAAATTGTAGGGGTGCATGACACTAGTCTTTGTGATAATCAAGTCAAAATATGTATAACAACCCAATATTTTTTGAAATCTACTTACGGTTGGCATTCTATGATGTAATACAAGCCATGGTTGAGTTTTAGAACCCACGGATTGAGTTTAAGTGGCCAAATGCAAATTGCGCTAGAAAGTGGCCTAGAGGGATAGATTTGACAGTTAACTTCAAATAGTCATAACTTTTGATGTGGGATAAACCATGTGCGCTAAAAAATATCATATTTAATCTCTTTGAGTTAGATTTGCAAAAAAAGGGGTTTCACTCAATTTGAATATCGGATGAGGGAGATATGGCCCAAACGGTGAGACTGTCTAAAATTTGGAAGCCATTAGAGATAGGCTCATAAAAATGGCCAAGGAAATTTGTACGGACTGTTAAAATTTGAAAGGTCCGTCTAGTGTCTTGTGTGATGTTTCAGTGAGCTTGGGGTGGCTTGGAACCACCCCTATGCCAAGTATAGGTTGACGGGACCTTTAACGGGTCGATTGGCATTTAACGAGCCGTCTACTGTCCCGTGAAGTTGGACAGTGGCTAGGCCAAGGCTTGGGCATGATTTTCGAGTTTAAGGGAGGTTAGACGGCAGGTGACATGGGTCATCTCACCTTAGACGGTCCGTTTGGTTGCTCGTCAAACGTAACAGAAAGTCCTCCGAGAGTTCGCGCATAGATATTTGGCTAAGTTCATCTTGACGGCATGGTAAACGGTCTGTGAGACTATTGATGGCTCGTGAACAGTGCCGTGAAGTGTTTCAGTGAGCTCGTTTTGGCTCGGAGTTGGAAATTTGGCTAAGTGCAACTTGACGGCATTGTAAACGGCCCGTGTGGCCATTTGACGCACTGTAGCTTCCGTTTGGGTGCTGTGTTTAGTGAAACGTTCTGGTTTATTAATGGTATTTTCATGATTTAATATTTTCCTAAGCCCCGTTTTAGTCCCTTAAGGCATCCTGAGCCCCTTAATCATCCCCCAAACCCTATTTCATCCATTAGAACTCCCCTACACTCTCTCTTGAAATCTTAAGGCCCTCTTGACCTCCATTGAAGCTAGCTTGAAGAATTTGGGAAAGAAGACCTGATTAAGTTTGATATTGTTGGCTAGTTTCTTGGATTAAGGTATGTGGTACTTGATTCAAGGATCCTCTTTCATCCTTGAAGATCCTAAGAACCCTAACCCTTTAAATTGATTTTAAGCTTTCCATTTAGTTATGGGTTCTTCCAATATTGTTATAGATTAGTGTTGGGACTTGA